>PVKA01010344.1:0-64830 GCA_004027165.1 Ctenomys sociabilis
AAGCATTGGCCGTGACTCATCCACATGGATGACACAGACAAAGGAACTACAGAATAATGTACAGAACTACAAGATAAACCCTGAGAAGACTTCAATGACCACATAGGAAATATAAAGTTCATGTGTTGGTATATAAGTTTTGATCTACCTAGGTCTTAACCATCCAGCAGAAAAGTATAAAAGTATAAAAATGAAGTATTCATCATGAGCCCATAATATTAAGCTAGCTGTAAATGGATATAGTCGACAATTTCTTTGAATAACCCCCTATGGTTGCAGAATGCTGGACTGTGTTGGATTGTGGTGTCGAGTTCAAGCACCTAAGGTAGTTGAATGTCAATGGAGTGCCCACTTTAGACAGGTGTAGACAAAGGAAGTGTTGTAGAAAGAAAAAATCATGATGTGTGTGTATAGACAGTACAGTTGGGATAGATAACGCTGTGCTTCTACATAATTGTATGAGAGGCAAGATCTGCACTAATGGTGGTTGGACAGGATATTATGTCGGCTTTTAGTGCTATGGTCATCCACTAGGTAAATAATTATTGAATCTTTGATATAATTCAGCTATAAAAAAACCTGTAAATATAATATCATGTAGGCACCTTGTACAGTACCAAAACGTTATGAAAACAGTTTGCAATGTATTAATTCATCGAATGTGTATGGTTAAGATGTCTTGAAACTGTCTGATTGACATTTGTATTTTAATAAAATAAAAATAAATGAAAAAAAATTTTCAATTATTTTCTTAGAGGATTAACAGTATTATCTGTCTTTGTTGTTTAAATTTATCGGAGGACATTCTTTCACCCAGGAAAGCAGAGCACCAAACATCTAGGGGAAATTTTATTTTTCTGTGTTTTCTTTTACTTAAAAGTGAATATATTTTGTAGAAAAATATAATATGATTTACATAGTGTAAAATCATGCAATATTCAAGATGGGAAAAAGAACAGGAAACTTGAAACTGATAAAATGTATTTGTGCTTAACTTATCTTTATAAATTTTGAAAATATCCTATTTTTTCAGTTATGCATAAGTACTATAACATAAACACAGTAGCTTCTTTGATAGCTCTTTACAATTTTAGAAAACTTGTTAGAATTTTCATTAATACACTGAGCCTAAAAATCTCTACTCACCAAAACCTGATCAACTGCACTTGACATATCTAGTATAAATAGAATCAAGTTCACAGTTGTACCTACTTCTATGCCAACTTTCAAATAGTCTAACAGAAAATATAAGTTAAAGTATTGAAAATTTACTGTGTCCATGCCCATTCTATCTATGTGCTCTACACAAAAAGCAAATAATATCTAACCCAAAAAGCAGGGTATAGTAGTCTGGGCTGGAATTTGTTTTCATAGAAGACTTGAAGTACTGTGCTCCATCCTCTCTTGCCTTCACTGGTTATAATTCTGATGGGTTTTCCTTTGAATGTGATTTGCTTCTTTTCTCTAGCAGCTTTCAGTATATTATTCTTGTGTTGGATTTCTGGTATCTTGACTATTATATGTCTCGGTGTGTTTTTAGTTGGGTTGACGTTATTTGGCATTCTATATGTTTCGTTACCTGAATGCTTCATATTTGGGAAGTTCTCTGCTATTATTTCTGCCCATATTCTTTTTATATCATTTGTATCAACTCCTTCTTTCTCATTGATGCCTATTAATCTCACATTGTTCATCTTGGCATCATCTTGCAGATGATGGATTATTTTTTCCTGCATCCCTGTTTTTAAGAGATCCTTTCTCACCTTTTCACTAGCTGCTCCGGCATCTTCAAGATCTGAAGCTCTGTCTTCACTTTCACTCAAAGCGTTTTGTAGATTTGTGATTGAGATTTTAAGTCTTCTCTATCTCTTTGTCTCAGCTTCATGTCATCTATTTTTTTCCTGTACTGATCATTCAAAGAATTCGTTATATTTCTAATCTCCTCTATTTTTTTTTATCAGTCTTTTTTAGAGGTAGCTATTAATTCTTTTACTGCTGATCTTTTTCCAAATAGGGTTTCCTCCATGTATTTTCGTATTTTATTCTCTATTTTAGATGCTATGATTTTAAATATTTTTTTATTTCAGAAATTATTTCTGCTGTGTGTTCCTCTTTACCTTTCTGCTGTTTTTTATTTGCTTGTGATGCTGTTAATTCATATGTTTCAGCTGGAATAGTGTTCTCTGCACTTGTTGTGGGTGGGCATTGGGTATCCCCATACGTTTCTGGATTTGATTCATTACTTCAGATGCTATGCTATGTATTCAAAAATTTCTGTTTCTATTTCAGACGTTAATTCTGGTCTGAGCTCCTCTATCCCTTTCTGCTGTTGTTTGGTTCTGCCTCTGTTAATTCATTCATTTCAGCTGAGCTAGTGTCCTCTGAACTTATTATTCATGGGCTTGAGGCCTGAGAGGATTTTTCTCCTTGTCTTTGTCATTTTGTATAGCACTGAACTCTGTATGACCTTTGGTGCAGAGCTTTGGTGCAGTTATAACCTTAGCGGGTAATGAGATTCAGGTGCCAATCTATTAAGTTTGAGATTTTCCAGTTATGCCTGGGCTGGATCTAGCTGTTGTGTCCAGTTCTTTTTTGCTGCAGTCCTTCTGGCACAACTGTGAGCCTGTGGTTCCCCTGTTTTGTCCCTGGTCCAGGGAGCCTTGGGGATCCCGAAGCTCTCCCAAACAGTCACTGAGCCATGCTGGGCTGGATCAGGGGCTGGAAGCATCACAAAACTTCTCACTTGCCTGGCCGGCTTGGGGGCAGGGGCTCTTGGGAGTTGTAGGGCAGCACGGGCTAGGGTGGACGGCAGAGGGTCTCAGAAATTCTCGTTGGCTTGGTGGTTTTGAGGGTGGGGGTGGATGGTGCTCACCAGAGTTGTCCTGGGGAGCCGATAGTTCTCCCACACACTCACCATGCTGTGCTGGGCTGGATCAGAGGCCAGAAGAGTCACAAAACTTCTCACTCACTGGGAGGGCTTGGGGTTAGGGGTGCCAGGGAGTTGCAGGCCAGGCCAGGCTGGGGTGGATCGACCAAGAGAGTCTCAGACATTCTCGTGTGCTCGGAGGTTTTGGGGGCAGGGGCTCTAGATGCTGCTCTCAGGAGTTGGGCCAGGGAGCTAATAGTTCTCCCACACACTCACTGGGTCATGCTGGGCAGGGTGGGCTTGGGTGGATCAGGGGCCAGAAGAGTCACAAAACTTCTCTCAGCACTTATTAGTTAAAATTTTTCCAATTTTGTGGGCTGTCTTTTCTCTGTTGGTAATTTCTTTTGTTGTGCAAAAACTTCTTAAAAAGAGGAGATCCCTGTTGTTTATTCTTTCAAATATTACCCATGCAATTTGATTTTTTTTCATGAGCTGTTTGCCTGTCTCTGTTTTTAAGATTTCAACCCACTTTCTCTTCCGGAAGAGTTAGTTTCTGTTTTAATGTTTAGATCTTTAACCCATTTTTAGTTTAGTTTAGTGCATGGTGATAGACCTGGGCCAAGTTTTAGTTTTTGGCAAGTAGAGAGCCACTTTTTCTAACATCATTTGTTAAAGACTCTTTCTTCCAGTAAGCATTTTTGACCCCTTTGTCAAAGATAAGATGGCAGAGTGTGTTTGCGTTCATATCTGGATCTTCTAATCTATTCTACTGATTCTCAGGTCTATTTTTTTCCCAATACCATGCTGATTTTATCACAGTAGCTTTGTAGTATAATTTCAAGTCAGGATATGTAATGCCACCTGCCTTGCGTTTGCTGTCCAGGAATGCCTTTGGTATTCTAGGTTTTTTCTGTTTCCAAATAAATCTTAGGAATGATTTCTCTAGGTCTGTAAGGTATGTTGGTGAAATTTTGATAGGGATTGCATTAAATCTGTACAACAATTTTGGTAGTATGGCCATCTTCACAATGTTGGTTCTTCCTCTCCAGGAGCAGGGAATATTTCCCATTTTCTGTTTTTTTATTTTTTATATTTTAGGGAAGGGTATTCAGGGTCTTACTGCTAGATCAGACTTTTAGTACCCATTTTCTGAAATCCTCTGCAATCTCTTTTTTCAGAGTATTGTAATTGTCACTGTTTAGATCTTTTACTTCTTTAGTTAGATTAATTCCCATGTATTTCATTTTCTGCAGTGCTACTGTAAAATGTATTGTTTCTCTAATTTCTCTCTTAGTGTGTTTGTTACCTGTGTAGAGTAATGTTATTGACTTTTGGGTACTGCCTTTGTATTCTCCTATGTCACTGAGTTTGTGTATTAATTCGAACAGTTTGTTGGAGTTTTTTGGGTCTTCAAAGTAGAGTATATCATCTACAAATAATGATACTTTAACTTTTTCTTTACATATTCATTTTATCTCTCTCTTGTCTAATGGCTCTAGTTAATGCTTCCAGAACTATATTGAACAGGAGTGGTGATAGAGGACATCCTTGTCTTGAACCAGATCTGAGAGTAAAAGATTTCAGTTTTTCCCCACTTAGCATTATGTTAGCAGTTGCATTGTCATAGATGGCTTTTATCAGATTGAAGAAGAGGCCATCTATTCCAATTTTCTGAAGGACTTCGAACATGAATGAGTGGTAGATTTTGTCAAAATATTTTTCTGTATCAATTGAGATGATCATGTGGTTTTTGGATTTAGCTCTGTTGATTTAGTGTATTACCTTTATAGATTTGTGTACGTTGAACCATCCTGCATCCCTGGGATGAATCGTACCTGTCATGGCGTATAATCTTCTCATTGATTTGCTGTATTCTATTTGCTAGGATTTTATTGAGGATTTTTGCATCTATGTTCACGAGGGACATTGGCCTGTAGTTCTGTCTTTTAGTTACATTTTCTCTGGTTTTGGAATCAGTATAATACTTGTGTCCGAGAGTGATTTTGGGAGAATTGTTTCATTTTCAGTTTCATTGACGAGTTTGAAGAGTATAGAGATTATATTTTCTGTAAATTTTTGAATAATTTAAAATCCATCCGGACCTGAATTTTTCTTTAAGTTTTTAATTACATTTTGAATTTCATTTGGTGTTACTTGGTCATTGAGAGTTCTTATATCTCAATTCATTTTTGGTACCATGTACCTTCCTAGGAATCTGTACATTTCTTCTGTGTCTTCCATTCTGTGAGAATAAAAATTCTCAAAATAGCTATTCATGATTGTCCGCATTGCCACTGGGTCTGTGGTGATTTTACCCTTTTCATTCTTTGTTGCTTAAATTTGAGGTTTTTCTTTCCTCTTTTTGAGGAAGATAGCTAGAGGCTTATCAATTTCATTTAATGTTTCAAAGAAACAGCTTTTTGATTTGTTAATTCTTTGTATTTTTTTCTTTGTCTGTATTCATTAACTTCCGCTCTAATCTTTATAATTTCCTCCTATCTTTGGGCTTTTGAGTTTGGTTTGCTCTTCTGTTTCTAGACATTTGAGGTGCAGCATTAGGGTATTTTTTTCCCATTCTGTTTTCCTAATGTGTGAGTCCACAGCTATAAATTTCCCTTTAAGAACTGGTTTCATTCAATCCCATAAACTCTGATAAGTTGTGCTGGAATTTTCATTAAATTGTTGATATTGTTTAATTTCTTGCTTAATTTAATCTGTAACTCATTGGTTGCTGAGCAGTATGTTGTTTAATTTCCATGTATTTATGGGGCTTTTCTGTTTTCTTTTGTTATTCAGTTCCAATTTCATTGCACTGTGGCCAGATAACATACATGGGATAATTTCTGTTTTCTTGCATATACTTACGCAGGACCAAAGGACTAGTATGTGGTCTATTTTAGAAAAATGCTCCATGTGCCACTGAAAAATATGTGCATTCAGGTTTGGTTGGATGGAACACTCTGTATATGTCCAATAAATGCATTTGGTTCAAGTTCTGGTCCAGTTCTGCTACTTCTTTGCTAATTTTTTGTCGTCCTGACCTATCTTTTTGGAATAAAGGGGTGTTAAGGGCTTCTGTTAAGATTGTAGTATTAGATATTGGATTTTCATGTCCATTATGATTTGTCTTATATAGTTGGGTGCTCCCATGTTTGGTGTGTTCATATTTATGAATGTTATCTCTTCCTCTTGAATTTTTCCCCTAACCAGAATGAAGTGTCCTTTTTTATTTCATTTGATCATTCCTGGTTTGAAGTTCAGACTGTCTGCGAAGAGGATGGCAAACCCTGCTTTTTCTGAGGTGCTGGGGCATTCATTGACATTCAGCCTATGAATTTTTTCATGAGTTAAGTGTTTTTTCTGTAGAGCATATTGCTAGATTTTGTTTCCTAATTCACTGTGCCAGTCTATTTCTTTTAATTGGTGAATTGAGTCCATTTACATTGATGGTTATAAATGAGCTGTACTGACTTATGAATGACATGTTGTTTTGTATTCCTTGTCGTGTGTTTGTTTGCCCAATTTGGTGGCTTCTTTCTATTCTCATTCGTGGAGGCCAGGTCATTTTGGACCCTCTCTAGAATATCTTTTAGTAGTCTTTGTAGGGTTGGGTTTGTCATCATGATATCTTTAGTTGTTGTCATGGAAGTATTTAACTTCTTCATCAAACTTGACAGTTTTGTAGGATATGTCATTGTGGGTCAGAATTTGTTTTCTTGGAGGACTTGAAGTACTTTGCTCCATGTTCTTTTTGACTTGATGGCTTGTGAAGAGAAATCTGCCACTATTCTGATGGGTTTTCTTTTAAATGTGATATTTCTTCTCTCTAGTGGCTTTTAGTATATTGTTCTTGTAGTATCAGAAATCTAGATTTCTAGGATTTTGACTATTGTATATGTGGGTGTGTTTTTAATTGGGTTCATGTTATTTCGAGTTGTATATGCTTTGGTTGCCTGAATGTCAGATTGTTTTCTCATATGTGGGAAGCGTTTTGCTATTACTTTAGCCCATATTATTTATATATTTTTTGTATTGACTCCTTTCTCATTGATGCCTATTAGTCTCACATTGTTCATGTTTGCATTGTCTTTCAGATGTTGAATTATTTTTTTCCTGAATTCTAGTTGTTTTTAAGAGATCATTTCTTACCTTGTCACTAGCTGCAATGGTGCTTCAATGTCTGAAACTATCTTCACTTTCATTCAAATACTTTTGCCGGCTCATGATTGAGTTTTAATTTCCATTATATCTCTTTGAATATGCTACTTGCATTTTATTTCTTTCCTATATTGCTCATTTAAAGACTCCATCATTTTTCTATTCTCCATTTTTTTAATCAGTGTCTTCTTTAGAAGCAGTATTTTTTTTTTTTTTATTACAGCGATCACCTCCTTTTTTACTTCAGAGATTATTTCTGGTCTGATTTTCTCTACACTTTTCAGTAATGTCTTTTCTTCAGATGCTATTATTTCAGAGATTTCAGGTATGTGATTTCCAATTTCTTCCATGCTGGTGTTTCCTGCATTTGTTCTAGGTACGCTCGAGGCCTAAGACTGCATTTGCTCCTTCTCTGTCATTTTATAGAGTACAATCTTCTGACCTTTGGTGTAGAGCTTTGGTGCAGTTATTACCTTAGCATGTACCAATATTATAACCCAAGAGGGATTATGTGGTTAAGACAGTTACAGTTTTATATTTATAGAACCATAAGTAGCAACACTAATAATGTTATGGAGATTTAGCGGTTGACAAACTTTTGTATCTTATCTTTTCGTTTTAGACCCTGAGAACAAACATTATGACTGTATAGCTAAGCAGACATTAGATTGGGAATTTGTACTTAAATTAGTTTCCCTAAATTCTATTGAATCACCTCCCTTCTTGTACCTGTGGTCTTCCAGGCAGTCTAGTTCACCCTGGTTACCTGTTGCCCCCTCTCTCAATCAAGAGAGAAAGAGAGAAGATACTCTCAAAGATTTGAGTCTAGCAAAGTCTTCCAGCTGATCAGGTCCAGATCTACCAAGTTCAAACTCATCCACTGGGCCTGGCTTGGGTCTGACTGCTGTGTTCTGCTTCTTCCTGCAGCCTGTGGAAGTGGACTCACTGTGCCCCTCCTGCGGGATGTTCTGCTTCTGGATTCGTAGTGTGGGTCTTGCCCCTTGCCTCTCTGCAAGGAGTTGTAGGGTTCCACACCAGGTCTGTCTGATGGAGGAGTTCCAGCGGGCTGGGAAGGTCCCCTCAACCCCCACACGCATGCTGGGACTGGGCACTTGCTGGAGTAGAATCCAGCAGGTGGAGAAGGTCTGACATACATGCCAGCCTTGGGGGCTGCGTGGAGTAGAATCCAATGGGCTCAGAACGTCCCCCACACATACTGGGCCTGGGTGCAGGTTGGAGTAGAATCCCTTTTTTCCCTTCTATCCTCCTGAACATTTTATTCATCCTGTAATCTTCCTCTTTTTGATCCACATCAACTCTATCCTTTCTAGAAGACTGGTTCACAGCAGGCATGAGATTAATATCTGGACATTTTAATCACTTTTAAAGAAAATGAATGTAAAACAGTTTTAAGTCAGATGCATGTCTCTAATTCCAGTACTCAGGAGGCTGAGGCAGAAGAATTGCTGTGAATCTTAGGCCAGCCTATGCTACGTAGTGAGCTCAAGGCCAGCCTGATCTATATAGCAAAACATTGTTCAACTACCTGCCTCAAACAAAAACAATTATAAAACATCACTGCATATAGATAAATTTGATTGTAACACACTGGTGAAAAGTTCATAAAAACATGGAAAAAAAGAGTAAGAATATATTATAGCTTTGAAGATGATGTAAGGATACATAATTTGAGCCGGGCGTGGTGGCGCACGCCTGTAATCGCAGCACTCGGGAGGCTGAGGCAGGAGGATTGTTATGAGTTCGAGACCAGCCTGAGCTACAAAGTGAGCTTAAGGCCAGCCTGAACTGCATAGTGAGACCCTGTCTCAAAAAGACAAAAAAAAAAAAAAAAAAAGGATACATAATTTGACATCTTATAGCAATGACATATTAAACATTATACTCATTGATTCCTTAATAAATATAAGGAGCAGATTCAATGTTTTATTTAGTAAGAAGAAACAAAATGAGACTATCATACTAAAAAATAAGTAGACATTTATTAATTTTGTATTTGTCAACAGATTAATTATAAAAATGTTTGTGATATATTAATCACTTAACAGCTGACTCCAAAAGTCACTTGTGCAGCACATTTATGTACTGAATATTCCATGCGTCACTTCAACCATTTAAATCTTATACTCTCATACATCTGTTTATTCATTTTATATCAACTAGGTTTTGCATTTTTTTGATTTAGAGCATTGTATTTGTCTTTGGTGATTTTTTTTGTAGTGAAATGTAATAAGTTCTAGTTATCTTCCATTTACTTATTTATTTATTTAATATATTTAGTACAGAGTCTCATTACGCAACTCAGACTTGTAGCGATCCTCTTGTTTCCAGCTCCCCCAGCACTAGGATTACAGATATGAACCACCATGCCCAGTCTCAGTGGCCAGATTAGCATGCTTATGGGTGAAACCAGTGTGGCAAGTGATATTGGGGATTGAACCCTAGTCCTTGTGCTTCCTGAATTATCTCATCAACCCTTCTAGTTATTTTCTTTAATAACTTGTGTTTATTTGTGAACAATAACAAATAACAATTTTGTGCTATAGTCTATACACACTCTTATCATAACTGCATTAGATATAATTTTTATACTTCTCCAGTGATATTCTTTGACAATGCAAAACAAACACATTTGGAACATTGAGACTAAACAGGAAGGAAGAGCACAAACAGCTGCAAAGGAAAAAACTGAAGAAGTGAAAAATATTAGCATACTAGAGAGGAAAAGCCTGTGCTACAAAATGAGAAGACAAAAGAGACATCTTAGTGTCAACTACTCCTAATATGGAAATGACAGAACTTGAAAGAAGAAATGAAACTAAGAAAATTTCCATGATGGTCAGTGTTTATAATAACTCTATGAGCAGTGTTGATTAACATGGAACAAGCTATCCTATAGTCAAAAAACAAGGAAAAATATCATAAAATATTTATGCACCTTCTGGACCAAACAAATGAAACTTACTATATGTTCAAAACAAGGGGGTCCAAAAAGTCATTTAAAGGGGCCAGGGAGATGGCTCAGTAGAATAAAGGCCTGCCTGGCTAGCACAAGGGCCTGCATTCAAGCCCCAGTTCTGCCAAAAAGCAAGTCATTTACAATTTGTATTAGGTCTAACAGACCAAATAATAGAAAAATATAGGATAGTGAAACAACAACCAGGAACCCTATCATCAATGTCTTTACTATTACATTTAGTGTAGACATTTTGTAGAAACTACCACCACATAAAACAAGGGAAAACCCAACATGACAGTGTAAAGTGTACTGTTCAAAGAAACACAATAAGGCCAAAAGTATGTGGAAAGGACCAGATACTACTGTCCACATTGTAATGTTGCTTATGTATTGAATGTCTTAAGATATATAATACATGGAAAGATGATTAAACAAATTTAATAAAATTATTGTTTTTATATTTTCTATTACACTATCTTACCAAAATTAACAAAAATGCATTTTTGCTTATCCTATATTTAAATAATTATACTGGTAAGTTGTTAAGAAAACTGCATGGTATGAAATAATGTAAATGATGGGATTAAAATCATATAATTAAGAGAGACAGAAATGTGTATAGCAGAAAAAAATTGAAAGAAACATTAAGCTATTGACACATTTTATTACAACAGAGTATGATGTTTTAGTAGGTTTTTGAAGATTATATTAATATTATGTGGCACTTATATTATGTAATACCTCAAAATTTATAATAGATACCAA
Source organism: Ctenomys sociabilis (assembly GCA_004027165.1). Taxonomy (NCBI): domain Eukaryota; kingdom Metazoa; phylum Chordata; class Mammalia; order Rodentia; family Ctenomyidae; genus Ctenomys; species Ctenomys sociabilis. The sequence goes on from PVKA01010344.1 coordinate 10,767, forward strand.
CTGCAATTTGACGCAGTTGTAAAAAAAGATACAAGAAGAAACATATAATGATATCCTCACTATACCTACCTATTATAGCATTAGTTTCTAATTGTTGTAATGTGCACTATTTACTTCAGTCCTTCTATTAGAATGAAATAAGAGCTAAGCACATAACGAACACTCTCCCTTACATGTATCTGTGACCAGGAGAATGCTATGAATGAGGAAAGAGGTGAAAGAACAGGAAGGGTGTCAGGCACCATTTTGTTCCTGCTCAGTCCCATGTGTATCATATAAGCAGCACCACCCCAGTATGCATCACATCAGGTGAGTTGTGACAGAAAAAGGTTGAGAGAATCACTACAGCAGGGCTCGGAAAGGTGAGCAAGGGCCTCTCCCACTTACCTTCCCATTGCTGACAACACTTGTTTCTCCAGGACGCAATCTGAGAACATCTTGACAGAACAACTGGTGTGTTTGGAAAATATTTACTCCAACAGTGTTATATTTTTTCTCAAGAGCATTCTTATCCATCCCCTAAAATGCAAGGTAAAAATAACAATAAAAGGACAATTAATATACAGATGATGTTAACAGAACTTTTTTTTTAAAACAAAACTTTTTAACCTACTGTTATACCAAGATTTTCCACACTTAACTCTCTTGAATGTTTTCTCTCAGCCATATTCATCTGGCAAAGTCCATCCTCAGTGAAATAACAGGTTGCACATTCTGCAACTAGATCTAAACAATGAAGTACAGCTAGAGAAATACATGTAACCAATGATGACTGGCATCATTATCTTCAAGTAAGTCCTCAGCAAGAAACAGAAATCTTTCTACATTAATGTCATTAATTTTATTTCCCTTTTCCACTTTTGAACAGAAAAATACTTGACATTATTTTTTCTCTCCTTAAACCACCAAGAACATCAACACCTAGTTTTAATACTTAATGACCAATTTCTGAAAGTGAAAGCAATCAGAAGAGAAATACTTTATCTTGATGCCACTAAATGAAACTACTCTTTTATGTGTCCACAGATTCTACCTTTGTGAATAAAATAGAGAAATAATTTCTAATCTTTACAAAAACTTGTTCTAAATGGAAAAATCCAAAACAAAAAAACCCGTAAAACAATAACAATAACAAGAAAAACAAAAATGATACAGAATTTCAAACTAAGATGACAGGAAATTAACAACAGTTGTTATGCTATATATTGTTATCTTCAGAGTAGTTGCTCAGATCACCAGATATAGGTACACAATACTGATCACACACCTAAATGCTAACTATTCCTTTCAATAAACTAATATAAAATAGTAGTAAAATTATCTTGGTTATAATATGCATATTATATATATGATATATATATATATATTTATAATTATATAATACATATTTATAAGCACACATATACAATTATATACATATTTCATTTCCATTCCTCTTCTCCTTTTCCCCATCCTAGTTACTCATCTCTTTTAAAAAAAAGATACATAAAACAGTGAACCTGAGTTTCCAAACAGGTTATTAGGACAGTTACAATAGTTGATACAATGGGTATTGTTGTCTTACTAGAAGTTATTCAGAGCACAAGATACAGGCATGGTATCTTATCCATCCAATATTAGCAGAAAACTTTCTTTTTTAATGAACTAAGAGAAACTAGCTCTGTTAAGATAATAACACTTTGGGGCCTGATATCACCTCATTTTTTTTTTTTTTTTTTTTGTGGAACTAGGGATTGAACTCAGGACATTGCTCTTGCTAGGGAAGCGCTTATTCCACTGCGCCATCTCCCCGGCCCCTGATATCACATCTTACCTCCTCAAGAACTTTGCTCTCCTGTCTATCATCCTATCATTTATGAAGTGCTCCCACTAGTACAAATGGGACCTCAAGTGCAACTTGAGATGCAGCATTCAAAGCCCACTCTAGATACATCCCTATTTGTCCTGCATAGGAAAATAACTATAAAAAGCGATCTCTATTACATTACTTCCTGATTTCCCATTTTCTCTTAGATCATTAGATATTTCTCTTTAGATGTCTTTCTCTTTAGATCTTCATTGATAACTCCACTGAAACCACTCTAATCAAAGATCCTAAAGACTATCTTATCTAACAAAATGGCCAAAAAGGGGGTTATTTTTCAAGAACTGGTATAGTTGATCATTTTCTCCTTGAAATATCTTTTCTAACTGGTCTCTCTCTCTCTCTCTCTCTCTCTCTCTCTCTCTCTCTCTCTCTCTCTCTCTCTCTCTGTGTGTGTGTGTGTGTGTGTGTGTGTGTATTGGGAATTAAACTCAGAACTTGAGCTTGCCAAGCAAGTGCTCTATTGCTAAGCTGTATCTCTGGCCTTTGAACACTATACTTTCCTAGTTAAGTTTGCAACTTCTAGCTATTGCATCTGTCTCCTGCAATGGATAGTCCCTTTTGTGGGTACAACTACATGTTGAACTGTACCAGAACTAGGTTTCTGCCCTCTTGTTCCTCATCCCTATACTCACCTCTTAGAAAATCTCACCCAATGACTTGGTGCTAAATACATAAATGTTCATGACTCTCACACCAAATGAGTTTTTAAAAGATGACATTACAGCTCTCCATTGAGAATATTAATTTAGCAACTGTCAACTCAACAACTCCACTTAAATATCCAACATGTATCTCCAATTTCACATATACACAATTTCCTTTGATCCTGTACATGTTAAATCTCTTCATGTAGACTTCATCTCAGAGAAAGATACTATCATTAATTCTAGCTATTGAAGTAAAAAATCCTAGATTATCTTCATAAGTCCTACATCAACTTATATCACCATCTGTAGCACTACTTACCCTAAAATACCATTTTTTCTTGCCTATATTACTGTAATAATATTCTAATTGTTTTTTAAAAATTTTATTTTATTGAGACAAATATCAATGGGACAGTTTTAAAGCTGATTAACAGGACAATTTCAATAATTAATACTTTTTACGTTGTTATCTTCCTAGTGGTTATCCATAGTACAAGAAGCAGACAGGGTCTCCTGTCCAAACACTATTAGTACAAATCTTTCTTCTCAAGAATTAAGCAAAAAGCCGGGCATGGTGGCGCATGCCTGTAATCCCAGCACTCGGGAGGCTGAGGCAGGAGGATTGTTGTCAGTTCGAGACCAGCCTGAGCTACAAAGTGACCTTAAGGCCAGCCTGAACTGCATAGTGAGACCCTGTCTCAAAAAGACAAAAAAAAAAAAAAAAAAAAAAAAAAAAAAAAAAAAAAAAAAAAAAAAAAAAAAAAAAAAAGCAAAAGTAGCTGCATATCTTACCTAAATATACTGTGTATGCAAATATAAAATGGTCCCCTTCCTTTCTATACCCTTTGTTTAGTCCTGTCAGAGATGAGTATTCTATTGGCATTTACTTATTATAAGTGTTTGAATTCAGCAAAACACTCCAACACAGTCGAGCAGTCCACAATAGTAGTGGGTTATCCACCGAAGTTGTTGACTAGAGCCTTTTATTTTTTCATTTTATTTTTTTAGAGCCTTTTAATATGGCTTTACTTCATATACCTTGTTCTTATACTTTTCTGCTGGATGGTTAACACCAAGATAAAGCAAGACCTATAAACAAGAAATGTAACTTTTGTATCTGATAAGGTCAGTCAAGCCCCTCAGGATTTATCCTGTAACCCTGTACTGCACTCTGTAGATCCTTTGTCAGTGTCAGCAATGTGGATGAGTCACTGCAATTGCTTGACCAAGCATGCTTGCTCTCTGTGAAAGCCTGAGAGAAAGTTTTCTCTCCATGTGACCCTCCTTAGGAACACTATACATCATTGATTGCATTTCTCTATGGCCCCAAAATCTGCTTGATCAGAAAATCTGGGGCACAACTGAGTTTCATGATGTTACAGTACAGATTCTCCTATGTCGTAAATATTCACTGACATTGAAAGGCTAGGGCCAAAATGTTGGCTGACCTTGCAGCCTTTCCTTTTCTCCAATTTTTGATCTATGAACTTAGTTTGTTAACCCTCCAGAAGAGAAGCTGATTATTACCCTGCAACATATGCAGTTTGATTTACCCTAACCATCTGTCTAAATATTAAACATCTTAGGCATAATGTGGAACAGGTATTTTCCATCAAGTATTGATGTAATAAACTTTAAGTCCTTGCAGAATATGAGGGAAAAATTAAAAAAAATAGGAATATATACATTTTTACACAGAAATTTAGAAATCTAACCATATACATCATTATAGAAGGACAATCCTGTAACATTTTCTTTCTTGTGTCTTTTTTTTTCACTTATTACCCATAAAAAACTTTTACTTGTGAGACACCATGGTAGTAATTAGTATGTCATGACAGGAAGTATGTATTTAGCATATCAGAATGACTGGCATTCCAAGTGTGACCCTTCTATCACACATTGCTATCTTCAATGCAGTTGCTTGGTTCCCAGGTATCAGCATATATAATCAGGTTGAGAATCCTACCATTTAACTGCTGCTTTAAAAAAATCTGCTGATGCTTCTCAGGATCATTGCCTTGCCCATCTTGTGCATACAAATGCACTGTTTTGCCCCGTCATGTTTCCCAGCTTTTCTCTTTGCCCAATCCTCAAATTCTCACTTTCCTTTTAATTGTGCTATACATTTGTATTTGTAATTCTTCTTTTGAGTACTTATTCTAGAGAGACTATACAATATTTACATTTGTGGGTCTGGTTTATTTCACTTATAAGTATACTTTCAAGTAGCATCCACATAAATATGAAGGCTTCAAGTTTATCATTGCTTATAGCTGAGTAATACTCCATTGTATAAAAATACCACATCTTTTTCAACCATTTCTCATGTGATGGGCATCTTGGTTATTTCCAAGATTTTGCTATCACAAATTGTGAAGCTATAAACCTATATCACTATGATATGATGTTTTCTGTTCCTCTGGAAAATTCCCAGTATGGGTTAGTTGGCTTGAAAGGGATTTCCAGTCCTAGTTTTTTAAGGAGTCTCCACATTGATTTCCACAATGGTTGCACCAGTCTAGCAGTGCCCTTTCCCCACAGTCTCTCCAACATTTGTTGTTGGTTGATTTGTTTATGATAGCCATTCTTTATGGAGTGAGATGGTATCTCAGTGTTGTTTTAATTTGCATTTCATGGATGGCTAGTGATGTGGAGCATTTTTTCATTTATTTATTCGCTTCTTTAATTTCGTCCTCTGAGAAGTGTGTATTCATCTTGGATGCCCATTTCTGGATTGGTCTAATTGTTTATCCTATGTCCATTTTCTATTACCTATAATCAAATCTTTGATGGTATCAAGAGTGCTTCTTAGCTTTTTCACTTCCTTAAGACTTGATGCCTTCTCACTATATGCCAGTATGTAAAGTACCTGGTGCTATCTGCCTGACCTCTCTTACTAGTCAGCACATCATAATTTCACTCTCATCATGATGATCTTCTGCCAATACCTCAGATCTGGGAAGATTTTATGTGTTAGGCCTTTAGACCTGCAGTGTTCCTAATCCTGGTAATGTTCTCCTCCCAGACCTTTACATGGCTTCATATCTCCTTACATGCAGAACTCCTCAAATATATACTCTTTAGAGATGCAGTCCTCTACCATTTCATATAAGACCACACACTCCAAATTATATATCCTCTAATGTCTCTCTGTATTTTCCAGTAACATGTAATATATCTTTCTCACCTTGGGATAAACTGCATGAGAAGGGATTCTATCTGCCTTATTCACCAGGAAAGCTCCATTGTATGACATGATTGATAAGTAGTTTTTGAAGGGATGAAATGAGTCTTTCTTCCAGAAAATTATCTTCTAAATTTACAATGTTCCCAATAATGGAATTCTCTAGTGAAATACTTGAGGATTATTTACCTAATGCTTTAATCCCCAATTCTGCACATGGTTATATATTCTAAAACTAGATTTTTAAAACAAGAACACATTTTATTTTAAATATAACATTGAATCAATATACCAAGAATTAAAGTACTAAAGTTCTGATTTCACGCTTTGAATACCAAAATAGTAATCATTTCTGCAACAATGAAAGTACGATGAATTAACTACACAGGAAAAAGTAGATATTTAAGCCATTTCATTGTTAATATCATAAAGTAAAAACTCATGTATTTAAATTTTCAGTGTATAGAAAGCACACCTCATAAAGTCATTATTCACTTAAAATAGTACAAAATGTTTACAAACAACATTTAACTTAAATTTCACAGTTAATTATGAAATGGTACATGCAACATTGACCTATCTAGGCCAGGCATGGTGGTGCATGCCTGTAATCCATAATCCCAGCACTCAGGAGATTGCGGTTCCCACAAGTTCCAGATCAGCTCAAATTAGACTGAGAGGTGAAGCCCTGTGTCAAAAAACCCAAAAAGATGAACTATATAAAGAAGTGAATGTCTTGCTAAAAGAGAAGGTAAACTGACCTATATGAACTATATCATAAGGTTAAAAACCTCATGGTGCTATACAGGAAAATCAATAAAGGCAAGTTACTCTTTTGGGGGAGGGATTCTTAGCCCTATAAATTTAAAGTGTGAATTTAAACATGTATTCAAAAAGAAAATAAATTTAAACCTCATGTTAAAAAAAACTCATGTTACCACATAATTACCTATGTTGTGAAAACAAAAATGATATACTATTTGGTCTAAAACTAGATTATCATCAACTTTAAGGATCATAAAGTGGTTAATGAAATAAATGCCTGCATGCAAAAATAACATCACTTAATACTTATCTTTTCCCATTCTAGAAGAATGTTTACTATTTTCAACTGATTATACTTATTGATATTTCTCAGCAAAATGTTATCTCCTAGTGACCTCTATTTTTGAAATATATAGCATATACTTATTAATCTCAAACAAGTAAATACTGACCTCAGTAAGGAATGTTTTAATTTTATTTCCAGAGTAAATGGCTGTAGCAGTTTCTTTCTTTGACAGTTTCCTGAGAAAGTTCCACAAAACGCTATTTTTCTGTGTAAGAAAAGCTGCCAAAATTCCTCTAGAAACAGCTGTGCTGTCTTCATTTATTTTTGATGTGGGATTATAAATAATCCCCAACCGACTATGAACACTTCTTTTCTGCAAAAAAACACTCATGGGTTAAAAAAGACCAATATCTTATTTATATTTTTACACTTGCACATATTTTCTTTTTCAAGTGTGTTCATTTTACTATATACAACTGTCAGTGCCTTGATAATTGTACTAAATGTAGCCTATAGCAAAAATAACTTAAAAGAAAATCATTTAGAAAGTCTACCTACTTCTTTTGCATATAGATTCTTTGGGAAGGCAACATTTTAACTTAACTCTTCTTAAATGTGAAGTAACACAAATAAAAATACACAAATCTAGATTTAAGAGGGGTTTTATATACACATACCAACTCCTTGTGATAATCATAGAAATACGTGCTGATAAAATTTTTAAAAATGAAAATACCACATGAAACAAAAACATAGAGCTCAGTGAATTAAGCTACATTAAACTACCAACTAGGCCAAGAAACAAAGCAAAGCCAACAATTCAAAGCATTCTCACATTCCCTTCCAGTCCCAAAGAAAACTATTGTTCTGTCACTTATGATAGTAGTATTCTTTTCTTTACAATTTACTTCCTAACTTTGTGTCACTAAACATTTAATCTATTTCAAATTTCATGTGAATGGGATCATACAGGGTGTAATATTTTAGACTACTTTCCCACTCAACATGATGTGAGATTTATCAACACTGTCCATAGTTGCAGTTGAGTTTTGGTATTATACAGCATCCAATGTTATGCATACTCCTTCATCCATTCTACTCTTTCTGAACATGAGATTTTTCCAGTCTTGAGCATTAAAAACAGGATATATGTATTTTTAATTTTAGAACTAACCTGAAGAGTCTTCAAAATAGTTGTATTAGTAATGTTCTACTAGTGCATTAGTGTTCTACTAATGCATAAAGACTCCACTACTTCACAAACTACAGACATTTTGTATTGTCAAACTTTAAGTCATTCTAAAGCCTGAGTAAGTATAGCTCATTAGGGTATTAATTTGCTTTTTCTTCATCCCTTTTCTGACTTTCTCAATCTATTGCCAGTTTTTATTGGTTTATCTCTTTTTCCTAATAAGCAGGGTTGAAGTCTTAAGACTTGTGTGCGTTCTATTTATGTATAGATAGATTCTTCCATCTTGTGGTTTATTCTGTGCCCTACTGAAGGTGTGCTCTGATATTAGTTATTCCTTGCTCTTAATGGACGACAGTTCTATTTATTGATATTTTAACTAACAGCAACAGGGTTTTATGTCCTCTTTTCCCATTCTGAAGTCTAAATCTATATTATCTGCAAGAAGATAATTTGGCTTTTCATGTTTAGATCTATAAACTGGAATTTATTTTTGTGTATAATGATAAAAGATGAAAGTTTCAAACCCTAGTCTACTGTTCCACAAGTCTAACTTTATCACAAATCAAACTTTTGACAGATGGATGGCTCTGCTTTTTCTTATTTATTTATTTTTTACTAGGGACTGAACCTGGGCCCTTTGCACTAAACTACACCCCTAATGCCCTTTCTATTTCATATTTTGAGGCAGGTTCTTGTTAAACTGTCCAGGTGGGATTGGAATTTGAAATACTTCTGCCTCAGCCTCCTAGAGTGGTGGGATGTCCCTTTTCTTCATCAGTTTGACCAAGTGTTTCAATTCTATTGTTAAAGTAAAAAGATTTTGCTTTGTGGACCTTCATTGTTACATTGTTTTTTATTTTGTTACTTTTTCTTCTTTTATCTTTTTTTTTTTTTGTAAAAATTTAGCTATCTATTGCTTTAAAAATTTTTTTAAAACTCTGCCTAAATTTTAACCTCTGAACTGATTTTTTAGACTTGACTTAAAATATATCACACAGATTTACATATCCATGAAGTTTTAATGTCATTTATTTATTTATTTATTTATTTATTTATTTATTTATTCATTTTTTGGTATTTTAGGGAAGGGTCTAAAGGGTATTCAGGGTCTCACTACTAGATCGGACTCAGTGATCTGCCTGTAATCTCCCAAGAGCTGGGCTCATCGGTGTGCACCACATGCCCAGTCTCAATTTCTCTCTCAGTGTACCCTGGGGGCAGGGCTGGCACTGCAGGCCCAGCGATTGAAACCCCAGCCTCTGCTCCTGTTTGCAGGCACTTTAATCCACTGAGCTATTTGGCTGGCCCTCAATATCACTTAAATTCATCTCCATTTTAAACTTCAATTTTTTTTGTTTTTGTTTTTGTTTTTTCTTTTTGAACACAGGGTGTTCAGGGTCTCACTACATCAGATCGGAGTAATCTGATCACTCCCAAGAGCTGGGATACAGGCCTGCGTCACCACACCCAGTCTCAGTTGCCCTCTCAGTGTGCTCCAGGGGGTGGACCAGCACAGCAGACCTGGGGATTGAAGCCCCAGCCCCTGTGCCTGCTGTAGGCACTTAAATCCACTGAGCTATTTGGCCAGCCCTTCATCTCCATTTTAAAATATTTTCAAATGTGCATTTTGTACCACAGGTGATAAATATACATTTTCTGATTTCCAAATATAGAAATATCCTAATTTTATTTTTGTTGCTATCATCTAATTTAATTACATTATGGTCAGAAAACAGTCACAGTAAATCTAGTCCTCTAGAATTTTATGAGACTTGCTTATGACACAGCATAAGCAAATGTTTTTTAAATTGCAATTTTATGCCTTCCAAGACTATATACTATAGAGCCAAGGAGATGGCTCAGTGAAAATAAGCACTTCCCTGGCAAGCACAAGGGCCTTTTCTGAAAAAAAAGAGTATATACTGTAAATTGTTTATTTTTAAAATCAGTATTCATTGTTTCAAGATTGCTGATCTTGTCCTTCAAATTTTGTGCATGCCCTGCTGATTTTCTGTGTATTTGTTCTACTTGTTACTTAAAAGAAGTGTGATAAAATTCCATATCATCACTCTTCTTTTTGTTTTTCTTTGAGAAAGAGTCTCATTTTATGGTTCTGGCTGGCCTTGATCTCGCTGTGTAGTCCAGACTGAGTTTGAACTTCAGAGGATCCTCCTGTCTTAGCCTCCTCTATCCTGGGATTATAGGCAAGTGGCATTACGCCCAGATGAATTACGGTTTTGTCAGAGTTTCACTGCAGTTTTGTTAAATTGTGCTTCATACACTTGGAGCCTATGCTTAAGGGTATATTGTTTTGCTGAAAACGCTTTCATAAATGGGGAGAATTTTATAGAAAACATGCTTTAGTCTGGCACAGCTATCGCCTGGAAGCAGTCACACCCTACTAATGATGAGCACCTTTTGTCCCCAGAACAGGTTTACTAACTACCATTTGCCACTAAGAAGAGTCTGAATCCTTGGAAAAGTGGAAGACTATAAATACTGAATGAGGTGCACATAAACAGAGAAAGGGACAGTTTGTTATTTCTAATGTATAGTAAAAGTGATCAGAGGCTATGTACAAGCACTGAAGAGTATAGAAGTCAACGTGAATGGGTTCACTAACTGAATATAACTATGAAATTACACGACAGAAGTGCACTGAACAAATATTTTATGAAGCAAATAGTGCATAAAAGAAAAAAAGGGTACAGCCCATCAATAAAGATGATTATTTACATCTTTACACAGGATTACTGTCTTTTCTCTGAAAATTGGTAATAAAATTTAAATAATAAAGAATTTCCTTGGATTTTAAAGAACAATTCTGTATCATTTTTATTTATTTATTTATTTTTTTTTTGGCGGAACTAGGGATTGAACTCAGATCCTTGTGCTTGCCAGGGAAGCACTTATTCCACTGAGCCATCTCCCCAGCCCTTCTGTATCATTTTTAAATAAGGGAAAAATCTATTTCAGAAGCATGTCAGTTAACAGGTCTTTTTTTTTTGGTAACAAATATAACTGATTCAGATTGATTCTAAAAATGTGGTTAAATGCAGTGGGCAAGATGATATTCATGCAGCATCAGAATATTACTTGGTATGTTAGTTTCTTTTTGAACAAGTAAAAATCATATTTACAACACAGGGATTTAGATATTACCACTGCTACTTTAAATGCATGAGATGACATAATATTCATGTGGCTTTTTGATGTAATGCTATATGAAGAACACAGCATCACCCATGATGTCTTCTTGCCAAAAACATGCACTGAACCTGTTCCACTGTAGTGCAGGTGGGTGTGGCCAGGAAGGCAAGGCTCCCTTTCTTTTCAGCCCTCAGTCTAGACCTATGATTTACTCCAGGAAAGACATCACACCCTAGCTCATGCCTCAGCAACACCACAGGACTCACTCAAGGCCACATCTCTCTCCTCACAACCTGCCTCCAGTTGAAGGGTGAACTCTTAGAAGGGCAGGCTGAGAGCAATGGGATCTTAGCTTCCTCAGGCTGAGTTCTCTGACAGGGTAGAGGTTCTATACCATAATACAGATAGCAAGTGAAATAATTAGAGTAGTCGAAAGTTTAATATAGAATTAGAGAAAGAAAAACCCAAGATGAGCTGTTCTGGGGCTACATGTATTCTTAAAGATCCACAAAACTGATGTAGCTCCAGCTCACTTACAGGAAAGCTCTACACCAATAGGTGCATACAAAAAAAGAATAGGCATTAACCACCCTTTTCCTAGTGCCTACTCATGTTGAGAAAAGGCCCACTGTCTCTGCTTGTTCAAATGCAGTAGCAAAGTCATTTATCCCCAGGAGAGAGACAGAAAGAGGTTACAAGGCCAGAGCTCTACACCTCTGAAAAGCATGCCTTTATTCTGATTTGATTTTTATTTTGATTACAGTGTATACATGCCACACTGGCTTCACTCGGAGCAGTCAGAACTAGATATGGACAGACTTAAAAGCATTTCTTGTACCACATGAAGAAGTCTGGAAAGGGCAAAACCCTTACTGGTTTAAGGGATTTGGGCACAACCTCTAAATAAAAGTTTTTGAGTAAAAAACTATCCTGACTCTAGGACAACCCTTGAAAAGTCAGGCTTAAAAATAAAGTTAAACTTACCTGGGAAGTATTAAAGATGGTACATGCCAAAGACTGAACCTTTTTGGCTGGGGAGATGCCTCAGTAGAATGAGCACTAGCCTGGCAAATGCAATTTGCCTGAGTTCAATCCCTCATTCCGCCAAAAAAAAAAAAAAAGATTGAACCTTCTTAGGAAGTTACTAGAAAAACTAGATGATAATATTCCATGGGTGCACATGGGAAAACTGTAAAATCCTTAGGCTTTGAGCTAAGTTTGAGTCACATATATACTGAATGATAATTCAATGACAAATACACTCCTTGTCTCTAAACTCTGTTCTAACTGAATACAGCTTAATCTAAGCATAACTTTTGAGGGCTGGGGCAAGACAGCTTAGCAGACTAAGCACCTACTTAGGTACTCTCAGGGACAGGTTCGATACCTGGCACCACATAATACACTGGCCTCGGCCCCAGCTCCGGCCTCTGGTATGCTGAATTGAACCCTGAGATCGGGTGTGGTGGTGCACGCCTGTAATCCCAATGCTGGGGAGGCTGAAGACAGGAGGATCACTGAGTCTGAGCTGTACAGTGAGATCATGTACCAAGTACATAAAAAAAAGCACAACCTTTGACTCAACTAGTGGCTTTTACTTATTAAGAGATAGTTCTTAGGAAACTGAGATAAACATGAAGGTGAAAATATGAGCAGGAATAGCAGGGATATACACTGAGAGAAAAATGAGACTTTACATAATTGTATAAGCAAATGACTAAACAAACACATCCAAGGTTGCTGCTTGTAAGTGCCCAAGTTTTGTATAATATCTAAAATGTCTGGTTTCAATAAAAATAATGACACATGCAAAGGAATAGGAAAATGTGCTGCAGTCAAGGGAAAAAAAGGTACTAGGAGCTGTTTATGTGGAGAACCAGATACATAGAAATGAGGGACTCCATTAAACATAATGACATAAGCATATCAGGAGAGCCCAAAGGTGAGAAGAAAAAGAAAACAGAAAAGATATTTGAAGATATAATGGCTAAAACGTCCCAATTTGATGAATGACATGATTTATATAGCCAAGAAAACTAATAAACTCTTAGTACAATAAATGTAAACATACCTACAGCCAGATAAATCACAGCCCAAGTGTTAAAAGCAAGAGATAAAATACTGAAAGCAGCAGACAGACAACTCATTATATTGATAAGGCAATAGTATTAATAGCCAATTTCTTAAAAGAAACAATGGAAGCCAGAGGCAATGGGTGATTTATTCTAAGAAGAAAAATATTTCTTACCACCGGTATAGTTTCTCACAACTATTGATATGTGCTTAAATTTACAGACAGGAGGAAGCAAGGATAAGTACGAAGTTACTGTATTTGTTTTGATTTTGATGTAATACACTCAAATAAAGGTAGCTATTAAAAGACTCAAGTCTGGGCGGAGCCGGGGAGATGGCTCAGTAGAATAAAGTACTTCCCTGGCAAGTGCAAGGATCTGAGTTCAAGCCCTGGTTATGCAAAAAAAAAAAAAAAAAAAAAAGAAAAAGACTCAATCTTAAGTTTGAAATGATGAAAGAAATTTTAAAAGGCTGATGCTTCTAATATAGAAAAAATTATCTGTCAAAATTACACATTAATTTAAGTGACAATATATTGGAGAAAATACAGACAGACATGTAAGCTGTCTGTCCACTTTTTCTGTCCACTCTGTTTTGGCCACACATACTGCTATCATTAGAGCCTCTGAATTAGCAAGTTTCTCTATTGAGAAGATATATTTCCTCAGTATCTCTAGCTCCCTCAGAGATACTCAGCAATTTAAATCATTGCTCAAATGGCACAACGTTTCATTTAAAACATATTATTATTAATCCCAAATGGGGTAGCCTTCAACATGGCCAAAATCAACCCTCCCCTCCAGGTATTCATGCCTTTACACAGCCCCTTTTCCCACTGAATAGAAGTGATCTGTTTAACAAACAGGAAGTACACCTACTTGATAAGTTACACTGTGGTGTTTTTATTTCTTTATCACTCATTCTGAAGCAAGGTAGCTATCATGCTGTGAGATTTTAACACAAATAGGGCATCTATGTGGCAATGGATGAAGTGCTCTGCCAACAGCCAGTGAAAAACTGAGAGTGCCTCTATGGAGGCACGTGACTGAGCCACCTTAGAAGGCATCTGTCAGCTCCAGTCTGAGGTCACCGTCTGACTACATCTTCTTAAAAGGCCCTAAGCAAGAGCCAATTAGCTAAGTTGTTCCAGATTTTCTGAACCTCAGAAACAAATGAGAAAATAAATGTTGCTTTCAGCCATTAATTTATGAAGCATAACTTGTTATACAGCAATATATTTACACTTGGCTAACATGAAAACAGTGTGATAAATTATTGTGGCTTCTGTTCTTTACTTTTTTATCTTAGAAATACTGTACATATAGTTATTGAAAAGTACTTTCAACTATAAAAATGAATCATGTGAAGTACCTTGGCTTATTAGCTATCTAATAAGAAAAGGTTTCTTAAATAATCAGAGAAAGAAAGTGCTACCTAACAATGTGACAGAAAATGCCAATACTAGTTATTGCTGGTAAAAGGTAGAAATGAAGTCACTGAGGTAGCAGTATGTTCTAAAATAGTTTGCTGTTAGCCTACTCATAACCACTACTAGGCACTAGGAGACGACAAGGACTACCAGAGAATATATGGTCATGAGTTACACAAAACAGGATTCTCTCTCTCTCTCTCTTTCTCTCTCTCTCTCTCTCTCTCTCTCTCTCTCTCTCTCTCTCTCTCTCTCTCTCATCAGTTATTTAATTAGGTTCTTAGTAAGGAATTTAGGACACAAATATATTAGGATAAATTCCATTTGTCAGAGCAAAAATGGATCATAGGTAGCTGAGGAATGACATTGATTTTTGCTAAAATCTGAGTCCACTGCTTTCTGATTTACCTTGCGCTGCTCTGAAATCTGGTATCTCTTTCTTGGTGTCTAAGATCTCACCCTCCTGGTGTCTGGGTTTCCACAGTTGCTTCTTCTTGAAGTAAGCATCAGTGAGGTGTTTGGGGATTTTCACTTTGCTGATGTCAATTTTTGTAGAGGTGGGAATGACAAATTTCTGGTGTGTTCTTCATAGAGGAACACATTTAAGGCTAATAATCATGTAGCAAGTAGTAAGCCGCTGGCCAACTGCTTCAGGAAGACCACTCTCTTGCCTCTGTGATGCCCAGTGAGGATGATCAAAATGGTGCCAGGAGTGACGCTAGTGCGAAGTTTCCTGTTATGCTGACTGAAGGGTCTCTTGCCGTGGTTCAAGAGCTTTCGGGGAACATCTTCAGTAGGGTAGTTATCTAGGCATTTTCTAAAGCTTAATCACCTGGCTACCTCCATTCTTGTCCCCACCGACCAGTTTTGCGATTGTAACAAGAACTTTCTCCTCTTTTTCTTTTCAACCTTAGATTTAGCAGCTGCATACTTTCTCTTGAATAAAGCTTTCTGGAACACATAGCAGATCAGGAGTATCTACGAACTCCTCTAACCAGGACTGGATTTTGTCTGCACTGGCGCTGCCACTTCTTGGACTTTTTTGCCTTTTTCACCTACCCTTTTTTTCCCTGTAGTCTCTCTTGCATTTCTTTTTTTTTTTTTTTTTTTTTTTTTTTTTTTTTTTTTTTTTTTTTTTTTTTTTTTTTTTTTTTATTGAAGTACAAATATCAATGAGACAGTTTTAAGATACCTTGACAAGATGGATTTGATAAATTAATACATTGCAAAGTGTTTTAATAATGTTTTGGTATCATTGAAGGTGCATACATGATATTATACTTACAGACATTATTATAGCAGATGTCTCTTATCAGTAAATTAAGAGAGTGTAGCTGTTTGCCTATCATCTTATTTTTTATACCTGAATTACATCAAAGATTCAATAATTAATACTTTCTACCTTGTTATTTTCCTAGTGGTTGTCCATAGTACTAGAAGCTGACATAATATCCTGTCCAACCACCATTAGTGCAAATCTTGCCTCTCATAGAATTATGTAGAAGCACGGCGTTATCTATCCCAACTCACCTTATCCTTTTTACCACTACCACTGGCAGAAGCCTTCTAGGATTTGGAGTTTTTCTCTTTAGTGTCTGGATCCTCAGTCTTTTCACCTGCCATCTTGCAAGATGGAAAAGAAAGCAGGATTTTCTTTTTCTAGGTTAAGGTACCTGTCTGACATTGAGTGAATATAAATTCCTGACTTAAGTCTCCTCAGCACTGTTTTCTTTTTTTTTGGTGGTTCTCGGAATTGAACTCAGGACCTTGCACTTGCCAGCCAAGTGCTTATTCTACTGAGCTATCTCCCCGGCCCTCCTCAGCACTGTTTTAATCGATTAAAATTTTAACATGAAGGGGAATAAAGGTTCAATGCATGTTGTTCATACTGCTCTCTTGAAATTACAACAAATTAAAATTTCACAGAAAGAATATCAACTCACCATATGTGTTAATGCATTAAAAAGCAGTTTTCTCCCAGATGACGTATCAAAATCGGCAACAATCCACAAAGTGACTGCAGAAACTACATTGTTACCTAAAAGTTTAATGTAGGTAAAATTAATTTTAACATTAAATTAAAGGAGAACATTTCTGTAATAAAAATGTATTTCCGAAAATGAACATTGTTAAAATTATGTATATACTGCTCATATATACATACATATAAAAATACTAGAAGAGTAGTGAAATGTATAACCTTTATATAAGGTCCATGCAAAAAAGAACAGACCCCAAGGGATACATGTGAAATGCTTTTAGAAGTATTTCACTTCTAGAAGTAGTAGAGGGGCTTCTGTTGTGGCTTTCATGGTCTAGTGTTTGTAAATAAAACTGCCTTTTAAATATATTTGTGAAAGAATGGTATTTATAAGTAACACATACAAACAAAGATATAACCACACTTATGCCCTTTTCTATAAGTCTTTAATTTATTTATGTTATAGGAAACACCTATAATGCAGGTATTTATTTTTTATTTTTTGTTTTTGTTTCGTATTTTGTGCAAGGTCTCACTATGCAGCTTGGACTCATAGTGATCCTCCTGTTTTCAGCTCCCCAGTGCTGGGATTACAGGCATGTGCCACCACACCCAAACTGGGTCACCAGCTCATTGAACCCAGGGGTGCGGCCAGCCATGTATTGAACCCCAGGCCCTGCACTTGCCTAAGCAGTAATACAGGTATTTATGGATATTATGTGATATTTAACTGTGTCTTATTTCACTTAGTATAGATCCAACTATTTCCTGAAAATGACATATTTATTCAGTCATAAAGAATGAAATCTTACAGGTTCTCATTTTTTTCTCTATGGCAAAGCAGGCCAAACAAGGCAAAGTCTAATTATCTTCATCTATTTGAATAGTCAGTTGTGTCCTAAAAATCTGTGGTTCTACTGTAGACTGTTAGGCTAAGTCTTTATTTCCAAATATTATTGTCTTGGGCTTCTCCTCTGTGACCCCCAGTCTAAGAAAAACATTCAGAGTTTATTTATAGTAACAGCACAGAAAAACTGCTATTGTCTCTGCTGATGTTGGGTTTATATTTTTATTCATGTATTCTATCAGTTTACACAGCCCTGTTAAAATATTTTTTACTTTCTTGAAGGGTAAAGATGGAAAAGCTTACTTTTTTAAAAAGGTATAAACCAAGATGCATCCTTCTGCATATATGATTGATTAGGATAAGAAGCTTAACTTTCTTAGCACAAGTTTTAAAGTATAACAGTTTATGTACAATAACAAAGTTAAATTCAGTATAGAGAAAAACATTGCAACATAATTAGTTATATAAGCAGTTTGTTAAAATTAGAAGTTTTTACTTCGTTAGGAATAAATTCCAAAAAATAAAATGTTATTACCTTCTTGGGTTAAATAAAGCATGTTCTTTGCAATCACAGCGCTCTTATCTTGTGACTCCAAGAAAGAGAAAGTAGTGAAATCTCCAATCTCAGCAGTCACTGAAACATTTCATCATAAATAATTAACAATGAATTAATGAAGTGTATAATCAAAGATTTTGGAACATTATATGGGTGGTTATTTTACCTGATGAAGATATTAAATTCAGGTACTGATGTTTAGTGTGCAAAATCAAAGAATTTATGCGAGGTACAACATTGTTTCTATCCATCAGGAAATCAATTGCATTCATATGATCATTTAATGTGCCCTAAAATAATAAAAATGTGATTTAAATACTATAGGCCATTCACATGTATATTTTAAAATTATACAGATACTCATTTATAGAATATCTGATAAAAAATAAGTCAATAAACATGCAATTTAGGATTACTCATAAATTTTCTTGTAAAAATAATTTAATTTTTCAATGTACAAGATAAGTTTAAGTACTAATTTTATTTTAAAGTATTAATTTTAAAATTAAATAACTGGAATACAAATTCTTATATAAGTAACTTGTACCATTAAAAAATTTAAAGACAATGTCATTTGTAAGTGCCATTTATGAATTTTCTCATAAAAACTTACCTACCATAAAAACATCTCTTTTTAAATGCACAGATGTAGTCTTCATTCTGCGAAGAACAGCAATGTCCAGTTCCTCACTATTCATCTCTTTGTAGTTAAAGGGCTCACCATTATAAAGAGCTTGAGGCAATGGACCCAGGCCAGACATTTTATAAAAATCTGCTCCTGCCTATTCATTAAAAAACAGAGTATCAAACAACAGTTGACAGTTTGAAAAGAAATATACCAAACAAGGGATACTGTCACATTTTTATATATCATTTTTTGAAAATGCTAATTTTATCTGTCCTTTTCAGGCAGTATATAAGGGCAGGTAATTTGCCTACAGAGCAGGCATCAGGAAACTATTTCTGTAAAGCACCAGACTGTAAATGTTTTAGGTTTTATGATCTATCCAGTCTGTTGCAAGTACTCATTTCTTTTCTTTTTTTTTTTTTTTGTGGAATTGGGGATTTAACTCAAAGTACTCACTTCCGATGTCATAGTGCCAAAACACTTGCAAACAACATGAATAAACATATCTGTATTCCAAAAATACTTTGTTTACAAAACAAGCAGTGGGTGAGCTTGTTGACCCTTGAAACAGAGTACTGATATTTACTTAAAATCAAAATAGTCACTTTTATCAGAGACTTATTTTATCCCTGTATTTTATTTAATAAGCAGGTACTGAATCATGCCTCAGTATCAGGCTATATCCATTGAATATACAGCTGAAAGCTTTCCATGACACTATTCACATACTCAGAAGTAAAATGCAGGCATTATGAGATTGACCATGGGACCAGAAAAGAAGCATCTAACAAAGCTTGAGAATAGAGAGGTAAGGATCAGAGAAGCTTCTGCTAGAGTGACACTGAAATCCTTAAAGGATGAATTAAAAACTTGCCAGGAAGATGAAGTAAAGAAAGATACTCCAAATAAAGAGACAGAATAGCAAAAACTAGAAGGGAAGTGAGAACATGAGGTATCCAGACAATAACAAGTGAAGACATGGTATGATATACAGGAGAGATCTGATACAGGACTGGAGGTGTTCAGTCATAGCCAGATTGTGAAGGTCTTCAATACAAGGCTTTTATGTTATAAATGATAGCCAATAGACAACTCATTTGATATTCAACATTAACAATTATGATTATTC
This sequence comes from Ctenomys sociabilis, assembly GCA_004027165.1. NCBI lineage: Eukaryota > Metazoa > Chordata > Mammalia > Rodentia > Ctenomyidae > Ctenomys > Ctenomys sociabilis. Next base: position 30,504 of record PVKA01010344.1, read on the forward strand.
TGGTTAACAAGTAACCTCAGAAGCCAACTGCACGTTGAATATCATCCTATCTGAAACAGGAACAGAGGCAGAAGTGAGACCTATTATTTGGGATGGTGTAAAAGAAAATAGTTTATGATGACAACTAGACTTTTGCATAGGTGATGAATGGTGATGCTGTGATAGGGCATCAAAAAAATAAAAATAGGTTTAGGGTAACAAGGAAGATGATATACTTGGTTTTAAATGCTTCTGATTGTAGACTGGGCATGAATAATCCTGTAGGCAGCTGAATGCATGGGTCTGGCCCTCAAGAATAATGTCCATTTGAAATGCAGGTCTTTGGTTTTACTCCTACTCACTGAATTCCAATTAGGCAGTATACCTACTCCAAAAGCTTTAATTACCACAAAAAATCTGGTCAGAGAATTCACATTTTGCTTCTTAGCTACAGACATATATAGCTAAATTCTTACTTCATATTTCCGCTGGAAGTGTCACAAGCACATTGTCTTATTTCCCAGTCTATTCTCCCTCCATTCCTTTCCATTTTGGTAGTTGTTACGTGCCTCTCTCCACTTAGTTGAAGTGAACCATGGGAGTCATCTTCTTTAACAGCTTCTCATCACATCCTATCCAGTCTTGTGAAAGCCCTGGATAGTTCTTGTTAAATAATTCAATTGTGTCCATTTTCTTCTGTCTCTACTTCTACTAAAGGCCTCATGTTTCTTAATCTGTGTTAATGCTCTTTCTCCCTTTCAGTTTGTTTCTCTCTCACACTTCAACAATCCATTCCCAACAATGAAAAATATTCTTTCAAAGAAAGCATGCCTATGTTTGTTTACCTTAGAATTTTTGTATTTCATTGTTCCTAAGCTCTTGTACTGTTTTGATTATACTTTAAATGCATGTGGGCCTCTGTATCTAAAGAGCCTGCACATGTGCCTTCAATCTACTGTAGATTGAAAATATTTGAGAAAAAAACTATACTGAACCTGAATATGTACAGACTTTTCTCATCATTATTCCCTAAGCAATACAGTATGAAACCATTGACACAGGAATGAACTATATTAGGCATTAGTAATTATTATTGTGTATATGCTGTATGTAAGTTCTATGCCATTTTAATCGAGTGACTTGAATTTCATGGTATCCTTAGTATCCATGATACACATCAGATCCTTGGTATATATAAGGAATGATTCAAAAGACACTGTGCATTTTTTAATTCCACATGAGTGAGGTCATATGGTACTTATCTTAATGTACCTGGTTTATTTTAATGAACATAGTATCTCAACTTGCCTTTCTTTCATTATCATATTTGGAATTAATTCCCAAAATATCCCAAATATTAGCATGAGGAAATTCACTTTCGAGAACACTCTTCACATTTTCGACGGTGAGTATATTTTGATTCTTCACTTTTTTGTACATCTGTGGAAACAAAGATAATATAATTTTTCTTTTTATACTAATTAGTTTTTGTTTTAACATACATTTAAAAAGAAAGAATATACTTTATAATTTGTAAAATCTAAGAATACTAACTATATATTCTACATAAATAATCCAATATTATCTTCTAATATTTTATAAGTACTGTATTCTAAAACCTTCAAATACATAACAAACTTGCTATATTCATTTTAATCAAACAACAATCTGATCATTTGTTTAAAATAAATAAATATCTATTTATTTATTTGATACAGGGGTCTCACTATGTTGTTCAGACTTGTAGTGATGCTCCTGTCTCAGACTCCCCAGCACTGGGACTACAGGAGTGCACTACCATGCCCAGATTTAGGCCAGCCCGGCATGCCTGGGGTTCAGAGGCTGGCATGGCATGTGGTACTGGAGATCAAACTTGGGTTCTTGAGCTTGCCAACCAGGAACCCAGACTACAGAGCTATCTCTGAGGTCCAATAATATAATTATTTTTTTTCCTTCCATTTTGGAAGCAAATACTTCATTAACTGACTAAATCATAAAAACAGCATGGTAGATACCTTAGTTCATCCTTCTAATAAGCCTGTTGATCTGGATTTCCCTATTTCCAGCATCTCTACCTTCCACAAAATGGGTGGTCTTTTTCTTTATTCCACCTCGAGGAGATAACTTGAATGGTCACAAGAAGTTATTTGCCTCTTTGAAGTGTTTTCCAACAGTATAGATCTCATGAATCAGATCCTCCATACAGATGATTCCATATTTACCAAGCAATCGAGCAATCAATGAATTATCTGTCAAGGCAATTCGCTTCTTACTGATTTTTCCATAGCCACGCTTGTATATTAGGAAATTCATTGACTTCATGTTTGGGTGCCCCCATGCAATGTATGGCTCCATAATTCTCAGCATGTTAACTGAAGCCTTGTTAATGAAGGTCCCATTGAAGATTTGGCGAAAACAAAGAAACTGCAACACCTTGTGGAACTTTGGGCTCAGACCATAGATACCCCTGCTCCAGATGACAAATGCCAGTTTGGGCTCTGTAGGGACATAGAAGTTGCCAGCTTTTCTTGCCATCCTAGGCATTAGGGTATCAGTTCTGTGCATTGGTCTGTACTCCTTACGATAGTGCCTGAAGCATCTTCTGGGAAAACTTCTCTCTCAAGTGCTTCATCTTCAACTCTGCAAAATGTCTTCACTTTTTTATAAGGGTTTCTGGCACAGCAGGAACTTTTGTTTTCTTTTTTCTACATGCTCCATGGTTCCAGCCAGAAAAAGACTATAATAGAATTTTTTTATTTTCCATAATTTTATTGAGGAATAAATAGCAATGAGACAGTTTCAAATCAGTAGGACAGATTCAACAATTAATACATTGCACATTTTTTTTTTGTAGTGGAAATTGTTGTACAAGGTGCATACATGATACTCTATTTACAAACACTATTAGAGGAGATGCCTCTAATCAATGAATTAAGAGAATGCAGCTGTATACTTATTTTTTTTTAAAGCTGAATTACAGCACAGTTTCAATAATTAATACTTTTTATATTGTTATCTTCCTAGTGGTTATCCATAGTACAAGGAGCAGACAGAATATCCTGTCCAAACACTATTAGTGCAAATCTTTCTTTTCATAGAATTATCCAAAAGTATTGCATATTTATCCGAACTGTACTGTTTATACAAACACAGAATGGTTCCCCTTTTTGCTGTTTAGTCCTGTCAAAGATGGGTATTGTATTGTCATTTAATTATTACAGGAGCTTGAATTCAGTGAAACAATTGAACATAGTCCAGCAGTCCATGATAGTATTGGGTTATCTGAAGAAATTGTTGACTAGAGCCATTTACAGCTCAGTATATTATTTTGGCTTTATTTTATAAACCTTGTTTTTATACTCTTCTGCTGGATGGTTAAGACTGAGATAAAGCAAGACCTATATAACAAAAAATGTAACTTTTGTATCTGATGAGGTCAGTAAAGTCCCCTCAGGGTTTATCCAGTAACCTAGTACCTTACTCTGTAGATTGTCAGTGTCAGCCATGTGGATGAGTCAAGGCCATTGCTTGACTGGTTTGCTCACTGTGAAAGCCTGAGAGGAAGTTTTCTCTCTGTGTGACTCTCCTTGGCACACTATAGATCATTGATCCCATTCCTCTGTGGCTCTATAATCTCCTTGATCAGAAAATTTGGGGCACAACTGAGTTCCATGATGTTACAGTACAGGTTCTACTACGTCTTGAGTCTTCACTGACCTTGAAAGGCTAGGGCCAAAATGTTGGCTGACCTTGCAACCCTTCCATTTCTCAAAATTTTGATCTGCAAACTTAAACTGTTAACCATCCAGAAGAGAAGCTGATTAATACCCTGCAATATATGCAGTTCAGTTTACCCTACTTATCTGAGTAAATTCATTGTACTTGTTGTTATACCTTTCTATTTGTATTTCTTCTTTTGATTTCTTATACTAGGGAGACTATACGATATTTGCACATATGTGCATGGTTTATTTAACTTATGAGTATATGTTCAAGTGGAATCCACTTCAGTATAAATGCTTCAAACTTATAATTCTTAACAGCTGAGTAATACTCCATTACATAGAAATACCACATCTTTTTCAACCATTCCTCATGTGATTGGCATCTTGGTTGTTTCCAAGAATTGGCTATTACAAATTGTGCTGTTATAAACATAGGTACACATATATCACTTACGATGTTTTCCTCTGGGAAAATTCTCAGTAGGGGGATAGCTGGTTTGAATGGGATTTCCAGTCCTACTTTTTTGAGGAGTCTCCACATTGATCTCCACAACCATTGCACCAGTCTTGGAGAAGTGTTCCCTTTTCCCCACATCATCTCCAACATTTGTTGTTGGTTGATTTCTTTATGATAGCCATTCTTTTTGGAGTGAGATGGTATCTCAGTGTTGTTTTAACTTGAATTTCATGGATGGGTACTGATGTGGAGTATTTTTCCATATATTTATTTGCTTCTTTAATTTTGTCCTCTGTATTCATCTCACATGCCCATTTCTGAATTGGGTCTTTAAATTTGAGGGCACTACTGTATCTTAGTTCTTTATAAATTCTAGGGAGCAGACCTTTGTCTGAGTGCTTACTATTTAAGATTTTTTGTGGGTTGTCTTTTCACTTTGTTGATAATTTCTTTTGACATGCAAAACTTCTCAATAAGAGTTGGTCCTAGTTGTTAATTCTTTCAAGTGTTTCCCATGAGAATACAGTTTGTTCATAAACTCTTTGCCTACCCTATGTCTTCAAGAGTTCCTCCTACTTTCTCTTCTAGGAGATTGTGTGTTTCTGTTTTAATGTTTAGATCTTTAATGCATTTTGACTTTTGCTTAGTGCATGGTGATAAACCTGGGTCAAGTTTTAGTTTTTGGCATGTAGAAAGCCAGTTTTTGAAGCACCACTTATTAAAGAGGCTATGTTTCTTCCAGTAAGCATGTTTCACCCCTTTCTCGAAGATTAGGTCATTGAGTGTGTTTGTAGAGGCCTCTGTATCTTCTAATCTATTCCATTGATCCTAAGGTCTGTTTCATTGCCAATACCATTTTGGTTTTATCACAGTAGCTTTTTAAAAAATTATCTAAGACCTTAATTAACAGGTGCTTGAAGTTTGTTGACTTTTTTGAAAAAATCAAGTTGTAAACTTTTATTACAAATTAAAAATGAAGTTCTTAAAAATTTCAACTTGACCAGATATGAAACAATTTAAAAACCTTTAAAGGTGTATTGAGAAAAACCAGGCTTTTAAAAAGAAACACGTTTGTCATTACCAAAAAGTGATGTCTTTATAGGTAAAATAACAAAAACCCTATGCTGCATAAATAATGCAGATAGTTCTAGTTATCTGGTCAACAGGAAAAAGGCAAGCACTTAAGGTCTTCAGTTCCAATCTTTTGTTCATTTCTCATTGCTGGAATTTCCTATTCGTTTCTTTCTTGCTGGATGACTAAACTGGATGATGATAGAGATGTTAAGCCAGCATTTACTCAGCCCTGCCCTGCTCAGCCTCGGGAGCAAACAAATTCTCATCTGGTGGATGGGCTACTTTTGTCCCTTTGCCATCTTGTGGTTTTGGGTTTTCTGTGCGTCTGCATTGGTAGCTGAATTTGCAATGATACTGACATTGAGGTGGCTGCTGACCTTCAGTCTCATCTCCTTGATTTTCCTTATCTTCTTCATTGCTATCCTCTCTAGGCTGTCTTTGGTGAGGAGGGACCCTGTGGAATCATGGTCTATAACCTCGATACAAATTCTGTCTCACTTGTCTATCTTGTTCTCCTGCACCCTGGTTGTCACACCCTCCATCACTTCTCCTTGCACAGGAGGGTTGGAATACTGTGGTCAATGCCCATAGGGTCTCTGCATGTAGTAAGGTGGGAACCTTTGCCTGTGGTAGGGCCAGTGTTGTTGGGCCTGGCCTTCCGGAGTTCTCTCTTATCCCTCATTCTTTTCCCCACTCTCACTATTCTGGTAATTCTGCTGGTAACTGCATGGAGGATCCCTACATTGTGGATAGCATCTATAATGGTTATAGTCTGCTGCATACTTACTGCCTTAAACTGGAACTCTACCAGGGCCTGTAACATTTGCTGCCTTGGCACCCTTTTCTCCTTCAACAACATCAAACTCCACAGTCTCTCCATCTCCTACACTGCGAAGGTACTTCCTGGGGTTATTCTTCTTGATGGCAGTCTGGTGTTCAAATACATCTTCCTTGGTGTCATTCCTGTTGATGAAGCCATATCCATTTCTTACATTGAACCATTTTACTGTTTCCAAAACCTTTGTTGTGATGATCTTGTCCCTGCCGGCAGTGCCTGCCGATGTGAGGCCTGAGGCCGCCTGGGTCACCGCTCCCTGCGATGCTGCCCGTGGTGCCAGGCTTGGTGTCAGCAGTGCTGAGGGTGGGGGAGACGGGGGGGGCAGCAGGCAGCTGCTGGGTTTTGGCCTTGCTGTTCATGGTTGCGGTATGGTGATTGGGGACGGATGCGGCAGCTGCGGCTCCTCCTGGTGTGTGATGGTAACTAGGCCAGTGGCGGCTCAGGGCTCTCTGGAGTCCGCTCTCCACTCCTGCTACAGATTGAACTCCACAGTAGCTTTGGAGTATAACTTCAGGTCAGACATTGTGATGCCTCCTGCCTTGTCTTTGTTGGCCAGGATTGCCTTTGGTATTCTCGGTCTTTTCTGGTCCCAAATAAATTTTAGAAGTGTTACTCTAGGTCTGGGAGGTATCTGGGTGGCAGTTTTCATACGAAATGCATTAAAACTGTACACACAATTTTGGAAGTATGGCCATTTTCACGACACTGGTTCTTCCTGCCCAGAAGCAGGGAACATCTTTCCATTTTCGAAAACCCTCTACAATCTCTTTGCTTAAGGTACTGTAATTTTCTGTGAAAAGATCTTTGACTTCTTTGGTTAAGTGAATTCCAAGGTATTTCATTTTCTGCAGTGCTATTGTAAAAGGTATTGTTTCTATAGTTTCCCTCTCAGTGTGTTTGCTATCTGTGTAGAGGAATGCTACTGACTTTTGATTACTGACTTTGCATCCTGCTATGCTACCGAATTTGTGTATCAATTCTAGTAGCTTCTTGCTGGAGTGTTTTGGGTCTTCCATGTAAAGTATCATGTCATCTGCAAATAATGATAATTTTAACTTCTTCTTTACCTATTCTTATTCCTTTTATTTCTCCCTCTTGCCTAAATCATGGCTTTAGCTAATGATTCCAAAACTATATTGAACAAGAGGGCTGACAGAGGACATTCTTGTCTTGTAACAGATCCAAGAGTAAAACATTTCAGTTTTTCCCCATTTAGAATTATATTAGCCATTGGGTTGTCATAGGTGGCTTTTATAAAATTGAATTAGAGTCCTTCTATTCTAATTTTCTGCAGGACTTTGAACATGAATGAGTGTTGGACTTTGTCAAAAGCTTTTTCTGTACCAGTTGAGATGATCATGTGGATTTTAGGTTTCAGTCTGTTAATATAGTGTACTGCATTTATAGACTTTTGAATATTGAACCATCCTTGCATCCCTGGGATGAATCCTACCTGGTCCTGGTGTATGATCTTGATGATTTGCTGTATTCTACTTGCTAGGATTTTTATTGAAGATTTTTGAATCTACATTCATGAGGGAGGTTGGCCTGAAGTTCTGTTTTTTCATTGTGTCATTCCCTGGTTTTGGAATCAGTATAATACTTGCCTCCATGAATGATTTTGGGAGGACTGCTTCCTTTTCAATTTCATTGAAGAGTTTGAGGAGTGTAGGGATTATATCTTTACTATAAATTTCTTGTAGAATTCAGCTGTGAATCCATCAGAACCTCAACTTTTCTTTATGGACAGGCTTTTTATTACATTTCATATTTCATTGGCTGCTATTGGGTTATTAAGAGTTGTTCTATCTTCTTGATTCTGTTTTGGGAATTTATACTTTTTGAGGAATCTGTCCATCTCTTCTGTATCTTCTGTTCTGTAAGCATGATTCTCAAAGCAACTATTAATAATCTTCTGAGTTTCCACTGGATCTGAGGTGATTTCACCTTTTTCATTCCTTATTTCTTTCTTTTTTTAAAATCTTTTTTGAGACAGGGTCTCACTATGCAGTTCAGGCTGGCCTTAAGCTCACTTTGTAGTTCAGGCTGGTCTCGAACTCACAACAATCCTCCTGCCTCAGCCTCGTGAGTGCTAGGATTACAGGCCTGCACCACCATGCCCAGCTCATTCCTTATTTCTTGTATATGAATTTTTTCTTTCTTCTTTTTGATGAGGTTAGCTAGGGGTTAATCGATTTTATTTAGTCTTTCAATGAACCAACTTTTTGAGTCTTTGAACTGTCTTCTTCATCTCAATTGAATTAATTTCTCATCTAATCTTTATGATTTCTTCCTGTCTTTGGGCTATGGCTTTTGTTTGCTGCTCCTTTTCTAGGCATCAGAGGTGCAACATTAGGGTGTTTATTTGTTCTGATTCTGTTTTCCTAATGTGTGAGTTCATATGTATGATTTTCCCTCTGAGAACTGCTTTCATCACATCACATTAATTCCAATAGTTGTGGTTAAATTTTCATTGAATTGTAGATATTGCTGAATTTCTTGTTGAATTTCATCTGTGATTCACTGATTGCTGAGTAGGGTGTTGTTTAATTTCCATGAATTTAGCAGGTTTTTCTGGTTTCTTTTGTCATTTATTTCCAGTTTCATTGCACTGTGGTCAGATAATATGCATGGGATAATTTCTGTTTTCTTGCATATTCTTAAGCATAACCTATGGACTAGTATGTGGTCTATTTTAGAAAATGACCCATGTGCAGCTGAAAAATATGTGTATTCGGCAGTGGTTGGGTGGAACACTCTGTATGTGTCCACCAGGTTCATTTGTTTGAAGTCTGGCTCAGTTCTGCTACTTCTTTGGTAATTTTTTGTGTGGTTGACCTATGTTTTTGAGATAAGGGGGTCTTAAGGCCTCTTGTGAAGACTGTGGTCTTGGATATAGATTTTTCATGTCCATTAAGATTTTTTCTTATATAGTTGGGTGCTCCTGTGTTTGGTGTGTTTTATTTAATAAATAAAATATTTATGAGTGTTGCTTCTTCCTTTTGAATTTTTCCCCTAACCAATATATAGTGGCCTTCTTTACTTTGTTTGATCCTTATTGGTTTTAAGATGAGACTGAGAATAGAATTGCTACCCCTGCTTTTTTCTGAGGTACTGTGGCATGTAGTATTGTTTTCCATCCTTTAAGCCAATGAATGTCTTTTTGAGTTGTTTCTTGTACACAGCATATTGTTAGGTTTTGTTTCCTAATCCACTCTCCTAGTTCTAGTTCTCTTAAGTGGTGAATTGCATCCATTTACATTGATGGTTACAGTTGAAATGCGTTGACTTATGATTTTCATGTTTACTCATTTTTGTCCTGTGTTTAATTATTTGTCCTATTTAATGAGTTCCTTGTGTTCTCATTTGTGGAGTTCTGATCATTGTGGTCCCACTCTAGAACATCTTTCAGTATTGTGTATAGGGATGGCTTTGTCATCATGAAATTCTTTAGTTGTTCTTTGTTGTGGAAGTATTTCACATCCCCATCAAACCTGAAAGAAAGTTGTGCAGGGTGCAGTCGTTGTGCTGGAATTTGGTTTCATAGAAAACTTGAAGTACTCTGCTCCATCTTCTCCTTGCCTTCATGGTTTGTGAAGAGAAGTTGGCTGTAATTCTGATTGGTTTTCCTTTGAATGTGATCTGCTGCTTTTCTCTAGCAGTTTTCAGTATATGGTTCTTGTGTTGGATTTCTGGTGTCTTGACTATTATATGTCTTGGTGTGTTTTTAATTGGGTTGAAGTTATTTGGCATTCTGTATGCTTTGGTTACCTGAATGCTAGATTGTTTCCTTATATTTGGGAAGTTCTCTGCTATTACTTCTGCCCATATTCTTTTAGTATCATTTGTATTGACTCCTTCTTTCTCATTGATGCCTCTTAATCTCACATTGTTCATCTTGGCATCATCTTGCAGGTGATAGATTATTTTTTTTTCCTGCATCCACGTTTTTAAGAAATCCTTTCTCACCTTTTCACTAGCTGTACCAGCATCTTCAAGATATGAAACTGTCTTCACTTTCACTCAAACGGTTTTGTGGACTTGTGATTGAGATTTTAAGTTGCTCTATATGTCTTTGACTCTGCTTCATGTGATCTATTTCTTTCTTGTACTGTTCATTCAAGGAATCCATCATGTTTCTAATCTCCTCTAATTTTTTTTTTATCAATGTCTTCTTTAGAGGTAGCTGTTAATTCTTTTACTGCAGAGTTTTTTCCAAATTGGGTTTCCTTGATATATTTCTGTATTTGATTCTCTACTTCAGATGCTATTTTTTCAGATTTCTTTTTTTATTTCAGAAATTATTTCTGCTATGCATTCCTCTTTACCTTTCTTTGTTGTTTCTTTGCTTGCAACACTGTTAATTCATATGTTTCGGCTCGAATAGTGTTCTCTGCACTTGTTCTGGGTGGGCATTGGGTTTCCCCCATATGTTTCTGGATTTGATTCTATGCTATGTATTCAAAATTTTCTTTTTTTTTATTTCAGGCATTAATTCTGGTCTGAGTTCTTCTATACCTTTCTGCTGTTGTTTCTTTGGTTCCACCTCTGTTAATCCATTCATTTCAGCTGAGCTAGTGTACTCTGCACTTATCATTGGTGGGCTCAAGGCCTGAACTTTCATTTTGCTCCTTTTCTTTGTCATTTTGTATAGCACTGACCTCTGACCTTTGGTGTAGAGCTTTGGTACAGTTATAACCTTAGCATGTAATGAGATTCGGGTGTTGATCTATTAAGTTTGAGTTTATCCAGTTATGCGTGGGCTGGATCTATCTGTTGTGTTCAGGTCCTTTTTGGTGCTGCCTTTCTGGCACAACTGTGAGCCTGTGGTTCTCGTTTGTTGTGCCAAAGCTCTCCCACACACTCACTGGGCCGTGCTGGGTGGGATTTGGGGCCAGAAGAGTCATAAAATTTCTCACTCGCTCAGCGGCCTTGGTGGCCGGGACTCTGGGGAGCAGACCAGGCTGAGTTGGATTAGGGCAGAGAGATTCTCAGAACTTCTCACTGGCTCAGAGGTCTTGGGTGCGAGCGTTCTGGAGGGCACTTGCTGCTGGAGGCACATGGGGAAGCTGGACATTCTCCCACACACTCATCATGCTGGGCAAGGGTGAATTGGGGCTGAGTCTCAGAAGTTCTCACTTGCTCCAGCACGTCTGGGGGCAGGGCCTTGGGTAGTTGCATGGCTCGCTGGGGCACAGTATAGTCTCTCTCACGCGGGTGCCTGAATTCTGCTCTCTGGGTCTCTTGACAGCGGTGTGGGGAAACCGTAAATTCTCTCCTACAATTCTTAATAAACAAATGCTTATCTGTTTAGAAGCTTACCCTGAGAATCACTTGTGTATTATTCCAATCAGTGCTCAGGTAAATGTCACTTCGAGCACTGGATTCTTGCTTGTATGAGACACACTTTTATGTCTATTTATTTATATCAACATTTTTCTTTTGATACAGGGCCATGCCATTATGGTTTTGCCTGGCCCACACTCACATGTAGCTCAAGGTTGTCTCAAACTTGTGGTGATCTTCCTGCCTCAGCTTTCCGAGTGCTACAATTATAAGTATGTGACACTATATCCAGCTTTGCATACTATTTTAATTAGAACATTTTATCTGATAAATAATGCTTGAGATAGTACACAAGTAAGGCTCAGGATAAGTTTCTAAATGGATAAAGAAAGTCAAGCATTTGTTTGTTAAGAATTGTATTGTTGGCCTCAGAGAATGCTCTGTGGTCTAAGTGCCTGCTTGCCAAGTCCAAGGGCCCAAGTTTGATCCCCAGTACTGTATGCTATGCAAACCTCTGATATTTGTGTCTAGTGAGATGTAATAGTGGCTAACTCCCTTTACTAACTTGTGTTTATTTTATTTGTGAAAAATAACTTATAATCTTGAAAAATAACCTATCATCTATAAAAACTCCTATTGTAAAATACATTAGACATAATTTGTATTCTTCTTCAGAACTCAATGCTATTCTTTTACAATACAAAACAAACATATTTGGTACACTGAGACTGAAAAAGAAAAAAGTGCCAAAAAATCTGCAAAATGGAAAGATAAGAGATATATCCTTAGTGCTAACAATTCATAATGCAGAAATAACAGAAGTTGAAAGAAGAAATGAAACTAAGAAAATTCCCATTTCAGTCAATGATTATAATAATTTTATGGGCAGTACCGACAAGTTGACCAACATCTAACAACCTATCCTGCAATCAAAAAGCAAGCAAAAATACTATTCTAAAATACTTATATACCTTCTGGACCAAACATTATGGCACTTATTTGTTATTTATTAAAAACAAAGGGGTTCAAAAAGTCATTTACAATTTAGACTAGGTTTAATAGACCAAATAATTAAAAAACACAGGATTCTGAAATATTAACCAGCACATCCGTCACTGATATCTTTTTCATTACACTTAATGAGTGGATGTTTTATTGAAACTATGGCACCCATAGAAAGTATGACAGGCTAACACAAGCGTAAAGTGAGCTGTTCAAAGAAAGAAAGTAATACAAAACCAATTTGGAAAGCAACACGCTACTGTCCAGATTCTAATGTTATATTGTATACATAATGTTTTAAGATACTCATACACAGAAAAATGATTGAATAAATTGGATAAAATTGTCATTTTTATATTTCCTGCTATATTATCTTATAAAAATGAACAAAATTCAATTTTTGGTCATTTTGAATTTAAATAATTGGACTGGTAAGTGCTCAAAAGACATATGTGAGTCATATATATATAATTTTATTGAGAAACAAATAGCAATGAGATAGTTTCAATAATTAATACATTGTATATCGTCTTCTTACTGGTTATTTATAGTAGAAGATGCAGACATGATATCCTGTTCAAAACCACTATTAGTACAAATCTTTCTATTCATTCAACTGAGAGAGACTACCCGTATATCCATCCTATTTTGAATATACAGGCACAAAATGGTCCTTCATTTGTATCCCCTTTTTTGTTTAGTTTTGTCAGAGATGGGTATTCAATTGTCACTTAAATACTGTGGGTGCATGAATTCAGCAAAATATCCCAATATAGTCCTGTAGTACATAATAGTAGTGGGTTATCCGTAGGACTGGCAATGTCAGAAGTTGTGGACTTGAGCCCTTTACAGCTCAGCATATCAATATGGCTTTACTTTTTTTATACTTTTTATACTTTTCTGCTAGATGCTTAAGACTAAGACAAAGCAAGAAATGTAGCTTTTGTTATCTGCCAAAGTCAGTCAAATCCCCTCACGAATTAGCCTGAAACCCTGCACCACAGTTTGTAGACCCTTAGTGTCTGCCATGTGGATGAGTCATGACCATTGCTTAACCAATATGTTCTCTGTGAAAGCCTGAGAGAATGTTTTCTCTCCATGTGACTCTCCTTAGGCACACTCTACATCATCAATCACTTTCTTCTGTGGCCCCATAATCTCCTTGATCAGAAAATCTGGGACCCAACTGAGTTCCATGATGTTACAGTACAGGTTATCCCATGTCCTGAGTCCTCCCCGACCTTGAAAGGCTAGGACCAAAATATTGGCTGTCCTTGCAGCCCTTTTTCTCTAATTTTTGGTCTGAAAACTTAGGTTGTTCACCCTCTAGAGGATAATATTTATTATTACCCTATAAAATAGGCAGTTGAGCTTAACCTATGTGTGTCATTTTCAATTAATTAACCAATTAATTATGTACTGGGTATTGCTGTACAGCTCAGACTCTCAGTGATTCTCTTGTCTCAGCCTCCCCAGCCCTGTGATTACAGGTGTGCACAATTAGGTCCAGTTTTGGTAGCCGGCTCAGAGTGAGGCCAGCATGGCATGGGGTTCTACTAAGAGTACTAGCCTAAGGAACAATTGTTTAAGAAGTTCTTTTATGGTGTGTTGGAGTGTGCACAAGGGAATATATGAATTTATTCTCAAATATCGGTATAGATTTCAATTTGGTTCTGTCAACTTATATTGCTGTAGGCATGACAGCAGTTTGAAGTCATCTATTTTGTATTTTCATCAATACATGAAATTACTAAATTTCTTAGACTCATAAATTAGAGTATAAAATAATCTTAGGGCAGTACCCTTTATTTAATTCTTCCAATTTGGAAGACTATTTTATTTATTAATTTATTCTTTTTTTGGTGGAACTGGGAATTAAACACAGGCCCTTATACTTGCTAGGGAAGCACTTATGCTACTGAGCCATCTCCCTGGCCCTTTTTTCTTTTTTACCATTAATTACAATAAATAATACAAATTCTGGTAAATTTTTAATACTCATATAGCCTCATTTATTTAAAATAATCTTTTCTGCATTCCATCCTTGGGTTGTTTATATTTTTTATTTTGATTTGTGAAATCTGCATGATCTCATGAAATATAAATATGAATTGATTACATATATTGATAATATGGCTTTTGTCTATAACATATGCTCCCCGACTTCTTCATGATGCCTTTAATGAACACTGGTTTTCATTGATAGTGTAGATAAATTTGTCAATTTTTTCCTTTAGACTTAAGGCTTTTTAAAGTGTCGTTCAAGAAATCCTAACGAGCTTAAAACTGTTTCACATAGTTTTTAAATGATCTGAAATGATATTTTATATGTGCGATGTCAGGTCTTATCTGTACTGTGTGGCCAGTCATCCAGCCATCAGTTAAAAGTTCATACCACACACTGCAATGGCTCTCCTACAATTTTCAGTTTTAGGGGCCCATATGTTCAGCTATCACAAGCAAATTCACATATGATACCAAATGATTAGAACATAGCAATTCAATATTGGTAATTTTTTTTTTTTTTTTTTTTTTTTTTTTTTTTGTCTTTTTTTGAGACAGGGTTTCACTATGCAGTTCAGGCTGGCCTTAAGCTCACTTTGTAGCTCAGGCTGGTCTCGAACTCACAACAATCCTCCTGCCTCAGCCTCCCGAGTGCTGGGATTACAGGCATGCACCACCACGCCCGGCGGGTTTTTCTTTTCTTTCTTTTTTTTTTTTTTTGTATTTTTAGGGGAAGGTCTACAGGGTGTTAAGGTAGTAACACCTTGAACTGGTAGTGATCCCCCTGTTTATAGCTTCTGAAGAGCTGGGATTACAGGTGTGCTTCACCCCACCCAGTCTCAATTGCTGGCTCAGTGATCCCTGAGGGCAAGGTCGGCACAGCAGGCCTGGGATCGAACACCTGGCCCCTAAGCCTGCTTGCAAGGTTTCTTTGTTTTTAATGCTGTAAGGATTATTTTACAATGATGTAGAAAATTAAATATCTGCGTCAACTGACTAAACTCTTTATAAAGTAAGTTAGCAAGACTAATAAGTTTAGATATAATACTGACATATATTGTATGCCACTATATAGCAAACTGTACCCCAAAATAACTGAAATATAGTGTCTATATTTTATTTATTTATTTTTAGCAATACTAGGGATTGAACTCAGACCCTTGCACTTGCCAGGCAAGCGCTTATCCCTGGCCCTAGTTTCTATATTTTATGACAGCAGTTTAATAAAGTAGTTAGTAAGTCTTATGAGCTACAGAAGCAGGATAAAAAATAAATTAACAACTTCAGAAACTTCTTTCTCTGAAGAATCATTGCTTGTTATAAATTGCTGATAAACTGGTTGATAAACTAAAGGCCTACGAATACAAAAATTAGTAGACATTCTTTTTAAGCTATAACTTGATTTTAATAATGATGATAAAATAGTTCTTTGACATTTACTTCTCCAAAAGGAGTCAGAAGAGTTTTGAAGTCTCTATGAGGTAATCTATGTCATGAACACACATACTTTATTCTTATACTGTACTTTAATTCTTCTTTAAGGTTCTTACTAATTTCTGACTTTTCTTATCCAATCTGTCAGACTCTATCAATCTTCTTTTTCACACTATTTGAAGTTCCAAGGAGGTATGCATATACTTAATTGTCTGGGAACTGTATTTAGTACAGGGTCTACAGTGTCTCACTACACAGATCAGACTCGTAGTGATCCTTCCTGTTTGTTAGTCTTCCAAACTCTGGGATTACAGGTGTGTGCTACCATACCCAGTCTCAGTCGTGTTTCAGTGAGGGCTGGACACAGGGCCAGCACAGCAGGGGAGATTGAACACTAATCCCTGTGTCTGCCTAAGCAGGTGCTTTAATGTGCTGAGCTATCTGGTCAGTCCTACTTTAAAAAAAAAATTTATTTGCATTTATTTTATGCTTAATTTATTTCCATGCCATAAGTTTTTGTTTCTTCAGTTTCTTCTGGGATATCTTTTTCTTCTGTGCAACTTCCTCCTCTGGTTTGGGAACAATTTGTTCCTTTTCAGTAAGGATCATCTCAATATGGCAGATGGAGCTCATGTATGGATTAACCCGGCAATGAGCTCTGTAAGTACGGCAGCACATCTTGGGTACTTTGTTCACCTGGATATGTTCAATAACCAGAGAATGTATATCTAAACCCTTAAGCTCAGCATTACTCTGCATTTTTAAGCACGTGCAGAAAAAAATCACTCTTTTTGGGTCACAGACCCTGTGTCCAACCCCACTGTTTGGCCTGGGCACACCTACCAACTCCACCATTATAATGCCGGAATGAGACACACTGCTTCTTTAATGTGACATCCTTCAGATACTTGGTGGCCTTTCAGAAATGTATATCCTTGATGGCTTTGGCAGTTTCACATGTGTTCTTAAAGTGAATGTGAAGATTTAAGCCTCTTGATTTGCATCATTTGTGGAGTTTTCTGGGTCAAGAGAGTAGTGAACCATTTTCACAGGTCAGCTCAGGCCACTCACAGGAAGAGCCCTGCTTTGTTTTTGAGACAGATTCTCACTGTGTAGTTCAGCTTGGCTTTGATCTCACTATGTAACCCAGGCTGGCCTCAAACTCACTGAGATCTTCTTGCCTCAGCCTTCTGTGTACTGGGATTATAGATGTGCACCAAGACGCTTGACTGGATATTCACATTTACATAAATCTTTTTATTAATGATTTTATTCAAAACTAAGTTGCACAATTATTTCCAAAATAGTATTTTTTATTATATTTTTCTTTAAACACAAATCTACAATTTAAATTCCTTTAAGGGCCATAATATTAAGCTGAGCTATAAATGGCTACGGTAGACAACTTCTTTGAATAACTCACTATTGTTGTGGAATGCTGGACTGTGTTGGACTGTGGCATCGAATTCAAGCACCTAAGTTAGTTGAATGACAATGGAGTGCCCACCTTTGACAGATGTAGACAAAGGAAGGGGTATAGAAAGAAAAAATCATGATGTGTATGTACACACAGTATAGTTGGGCTAGATAACGCTGTGCTTCTACATAATCCTATGAGAGGCAAGATCTGCACTAATGGTGGTTGGACAGGATATTATGTTGGCTTCTAGTACTATGGTCATCAACTAGGAAAATAATTATTGAATTTTTGATATAATTAATGTATAAAAAATAAGATAAGTAAGCAGCTACACTCTTAATTTACTGATAAGAGACATCTGCTAAAATAATATCTGTAAATATAATATCATGTATGCACCTTGTATGATACCAAAACATTATGAAAACAGTTTGCAATGTATCAATTTATCGAATCTGTCTTGTTATGGTGTTTTGAAACTGTCTGATTGATATTTGTACTTGAATAAAATAAAAAATAAATTAAAAAAATAAATTCCTTTAAGGGCTGAATAAACTTAAATAAATTGATATACTTCGTCACAGTCTTAGTTACTTAATTCATAAAGTTGGGAAAGTATTATGAACTTTGGTAGTAAAGTATAGGAATCAAAGTCATCATCAGTATTCATTCCTATAAATTTGAAAAATTATAAATTAGTAATTGTAAACAGTAATGCACTTTAAAGAATAAGGTTATCTAGTAAATAAACTTACGTGTACAATGGACATAAATGCTTCAGATACACTACGTTCTTCTGAAATATAGTTGAAAGCTCTCCAAAGAGCAGCTCCACTGTCATTTCTTCCATCAACTTTATCAGCTGAATTAAGAATGAACACAAAGCCAATTCTGGGAAAAAAAGATGAATAACAAATGTCACAACTACCTCTTGAAGATATTAGACTAGATGGAATATACTAGTATATAAGGGAAAAGGGGTATTATTGAGAAATTCGTAATGTGTATGTATCAAAATTCTCATAGGTATTGGATTCTGGCAAAATGTAAACTAACTTTCAGGTTGATATTATCAAATGATCATATTTTTCTCAAAAACTGGGATAAATGTACTCAATACAATCACTCAGAGATGAGGCCCTATATGAGTTTCCAGAGTGATCAGAGTATTTTCTCAGCAAGCAACAAAGCACACAGGTATGAGAGTGAACAATTTCTGAGTTTCACATCAATACTCCATGTCACACATTTTAATCATCTCTGGATTCCCTTCAGTTGAAAGTTTAATAATACAAATTTATAATTACCTGAGAGGAAACTTATGAAGATAAAAAAGGCCAGCAAGATTTATAAAGTCCAAAGTATATTCTTGAGCAGGATCAATAAATAGAACCTAGAAAAAGCCAAACACCTAATCACTAGTTAGAATTTTAAAAAAATTTATTTTCTGTAGCTTGAAGCATAAACTTGAAGGTATAATTTTAAAGAAATTTCCAGCAAAATTCTAAAGAATTTTGAAGAATGTAGAAGAATTTCACAATTTATGTTGTATTTCTAAAAGTTGTACATCCAAATATAGCTACACATAAAATTTAACATGAAATTACTTATCTTTTTAGAAACAGGATGAAGTGCATGCCTTGATTTCAAATGTGCATTGCCTTTCCTATGAAAAATTTTATATATATATAATATATATATAGTTATATAATTATATATATAATTATATATATATATATATAGTTTTGACACACTGTCTGATCATTTTTAGAGGAAGTAAGATACTTCTGAGAAAAAACAAAAATAAAGTCTTAAGTGTTTTCTCTATATGTCAAACTTCTGAGTAAGTTTGTGTGAATATTTAATATTGCAGTAATAAACATATGCCTAGATGAAAAAGTAGAATTTTTATCTGGGATAAACTTAACTTGCCATTATTTCCTTATAAAGCAAAATTTATATCATTTTTATTTTAACAAACACACATTTTCTTTCAGATAGAATTTTACAATGTAGTCTAGGTGGGCCTTGACCTAAATTCACAGCCATATTACTAGCTGCTGCAACAAATACCTCTTTACAAGTCAGATGGCTACTTACCAGAAGAACAATGATCCAAGAATAAGGTTTTCTTTACAAAAGATGAATAATGCTCAAAATGTAGCACTCACCAAATTATGAAAATTGCGTTTTATCACAGATATAGTCTGAGGGAATGCCAGGGTCAGAAGCTCCTGGCAACTTGCAGGCCATGCAGCATACAACTGGTCATTTTCTAGGTCATTAATCCACTAGAAAAAAACCCCAGAAATTTATGAAAGCTATACTAAAATGATAACTAATTTTCAAAGCCAGGTGTTTACTACATCAAATAATAAGTAAACACACAGGTTTTAAATTTTTCCGATTAAATATACATACTTAAATATTCTTTAAGGAACACATGTAAAGGTCATAATAAAATATTATACATTAAAACATTTCTTGAAAACAATTAATGCCTTTCACTAGGTGTTTTTGTCTTACAAAAATAAAATATACAAGTTATTCTCCATGAAATACTTAAGGGAGGCCACTTTTAATCTTTTCTTCCACTACTGAGAATTGAAGCCAGGCCTTTATATATACAAGTGCTTTACCAATGACTATATCCCTGGCCCTTAAATTTTTTCCTGTTTTGATACAGACTATTTCCAAGTTGCCCAGGCTAATTTTGAAGTTGCAGTTATCCTGCCTTAGTCTCCCAAGGAGTATTTCTTAATTTCGGTAGTAAACAAGAGCCTCCACACCCCTTTTTAAATGATTAGACATAAGTAAAGTAATATGGCTTATAAAAATTAAATTGTAGGGGACTGGGGAGATAGCTCAGTAGAATAAGCGCTTCCCTGGCAAGCGCAAGGGCCTGAGTTCAATCCCCAGTTCCACCAAAAAAAAAAAAAAAAAAAAAAAAATTGCAAAATCAACACCATAAATGTTTAAATCAAGACAGAGTAGCTTATTTTAGCCTAATTTTCCTGCCTGAGAAAACCATGTATGCTGAAGAAAATATATAAACTGTTGTTTAGGGGCATGAAGTGGGGGCATCTTGGAAGTGCGATGCATTAAAGGCAAGTTCCATGTTTCATTTTTTCTTGTGGGTACTTTCAAAATTAAAACCTGGATAAACAGAATTTTCACAGAAAACTATACCCATATTATAATGGAAAGCAGAAGTTAAGCTTCAGGCCTTCAAAATGGTGCATTATAAGGAAAGCAGAATCCAGAAAAGGAGGAAAGTGTACAAAAGGTACTAGAAACAACTCCATACAAATTCCTCAAAGGTCTTTGCTGACCTTAGACATAATAAATGGTCAAAAAGCTAAGAGAAAAGTAAAAATGAAATGTTGAGGTAGCAGCCATAACATGGAACTGAGAATGCAGTGGCAGAGTTCAAAATGGGGGCCAAGTGCTAAACAGGTCAGATTTTCATTCGTGACTCAGCCAGGGCAACATCTTAGGAGAATGAGACAAAACACAAGTTCATGCACAGAGTATAATGACAAGCTTCAACAGAAATAAGACAGCACTTGGTATTCAGGATGCTGGAAAAACTCTTAGCACTCTTCTAACCCTCTTTTTTTTTTAGTCAGTTTCTGACTGACAAAAAAACCTGGTGTGCAAGAAAGTAAAGGTCCAGTACTAAAATCCAGGAGAAAAGAAAAATGGAGAGACAGAGACAGAGGGAGATTGTTGGTGAGAGAGACACTCAAAGATGAGAGACATCTCAATACTTAGGCAAAGACATCAGAATAGATACTAGTAATTATTATATTATATACACACCTGATATAACTATTTGTGTGTACACTTTTTTTGAGGTAAGGTTTTTATGTATGGCCCTGGATTGTCTCAAACTCTTAGGTTCAAATGAATTTATGCTTCTGTATCCCATATAGCTGGGACTGCAGATGTGTAAAACATCTGGTTTGGCTGAAATGATTAGGTATTTTTTTAAAAAGATCACAAATAGATGGAAAAGATGGAAAATTTTAGCACAACTAAAATCTGTTAAAAGAAAAGGCAAATATACAGTTTGGAATTTAAATATATTAACACTGGTATCCTCCATTTGGCAGAATGAGTTTGTACTACCCACACAGCCTTGGGTTTCCCCCAAGCAAAAATAAAAACCAGAAAGCAAAAACCATTGATAATTAAAAAGTTTGAGACCTGATTGGTAGAATTACTTCAGATTGAACACAGAAAAAATAATTAGAAATGTGGATGACAAGTCAATAGCAACTGGGCTGGGCGTGGTGGCGCAGGCCTGTAATCCCAGCACTTGGGAGGCTGAGGCAGGAGGATTGTTGTGAGTTCGAGACCAGCTTGGGCTACAAAGTGAGCTTAAGGCCAGCCTGAACTGCATAGTGAGACCCTGCCTCAAAAAGACAAAAAAAAAAAAAAAAAAAAAAAAAAAAAAAAAAAAAAAAAAAAAAAAAAAAAAAAAAAAAAAAAAAAAAAAAAAAAAAAAAAAAAAAAAAAAAAACAAGTCAATAGCAACTGTACCTATTAGAGTACACGGAGAAAGAAATAATGGACAAACCAACAGAGTGGGTACTTAGAGTAACACCTCCAACTACTCTGGAGAATTAAGGAGACAATAATGAAAAAGTCACTGACAAGGTGCAGAGATACAGAATTGCCCATTTATTTGATCTTAAAATATACGAAAGTATAACAATTCCTGGAAGAATGGCTTCATAAAATTGCGTGAAGAACTGGCATTGATTCCACTAGTGCTAAGGGTCATACTCTGCAGCTACATGGATGGAACTGGGAGACGTCCTATTTAGGGAAATGTCAAGTACAGAAAGACAAACACTACATGTTGTCACTCATACATAAAAGCTAAAAAAGTTCATCTGTAAAATTACAGAATAGAACAATGGAGACTATAGGCTACCAAGGGTGGATGGAGGATGAAGTTTGGACCACAGGTACTAAAACATAATTAGGACAGAGATTTTCTTCACCTGAAAGTGGTATTATTATTGTATACTGCTCAGGTTTCAATATTTAGTGTTTTGGGGCTGCTGAGATAGCTCAGTGGTCTAAGCACCTGCCTGGCAAGTGCAAGGAACCAGGTTTGATCCCTGGTATCACACAGCTGTGCTGGCCTCATGCTGAGCCAGCCATCAAAACCAGGCATGATGGCACATGCCTGTAATCCTAGCACTGGGGAGGCTGAGACAGGAGGATCACTATGAGGCAGAGCTGCATAACAAGACCTTATATCAGATAATAAATAAATAAATAGTGCTTTATTATTGCCGTTCTTTAATTGATTATTCCACTTTTGTTCTGGATTTAGTTTTTAATTTTGAAGCTGGAAAGGTTTCTGAATGATAATGAGTTGATGTTTTTCCAAGAAACTTTAACTAGGAGAAAAAAAAGAATCTATATTTTTTTCACTGAGTACTTTGAGAATGTTTAAATTCTAATACCTGTCCATATTTGGCTTTATGCCAAGACTTAAATATGCTAAAGGGTTTAGAATAAGAAAGAACATGAAAACTTACCACTATAGAAGAATGTCGAATATCTAATATGTAATTCTCATCATATGAATTTAATTTTAAAAATTTGTTCATATCTTCCTGATCAATCCCAAGGTTGTGAAGGCCATTCATCATTTTTCCTTCTAATTTTAACATGTCCAAGATACTTTATGTTCAAAAGAGAAATAAAATTTATTTTGATGTGCAAATTAGAAGTCTTATGAAACAAGTCCCACTGATATTTTTATTAACAGCAAGAAAGCATTATTAAACTAATAAGACAAATAATTCTAACTAGTTAACTGGTAAAATTTATATGCTTTTCTTAGGGTAAAAAAACTATTACTTAAAAGACAATAAATAATGTATTCTTTAACAAAGCAGTGAGGGTATGATTAGTCTTATGCAAGCCAAAAGTGAGAGGGAGAAAAATATTTTAAGTAACTCTTCTGAAAAAAAACACCTAAAAATAAGATTAAACAGACATAAAACAAAAAAAATTGGGTAGACAGGAAGCCCCAATAAAGCGTGCAAGTTCACTATCTGCTTAGAATGCAAATTAAATTTTTTTATTATACATACAGATTGAGCAATCCTACTTACAAAGTCTAAAATCTGAAATGTGTTAAAATAAAACTTTATGAGTTAACATGATGTCACAAATGGAAAATTTCACGCCTGACCTTATGCTATGGGCTACAATCAAAACTTAGGTATGCTAAAAAATATAGTATAAAATTCCTTTTAGGCTAGGTGTGTAAGGTGTGTATAAAATAAAAATGAATTTCCTGTTTAGACTTTTGATTTTATCCCTAACATTTCTGTCTGCACAAGCACATATCCTCCAGCCCCAGTACCTGAAACACTTCTGGATTCAAGCTTTTTCGTTATGAGACCTAAACTTGGATACCTTTTTTATTTTTTCTTCCTCTTTTGCAATATGGTTTATATATCCCAGTACGTAGCCTAGCACCACACAATGATACTTTTAAACATATTATTGTTCAAATACATCAACAGAAAATAACCTCAATGACCAAAATCTGGATAACTGCAGTCTCTTCGGTTCCATTCCTCTCCCCTTCCCCCTACTTAGTATAGATAAATGCTTCTTAATTTTATCTTTTCAAAACACCAATTTTGTTTCATCCTCTGTGTTGTTCTTTTAGTCTTTATTAATTTCTACTTTTTTCACTATTTCCTTCTACTAATTTGGGGTTTAGTGTGTTCCTGTTTCTATGAGATCTTGAAATACATCATTAACTTAATATTACTTTTCTCTGCTATGCAATTTGCTCAATATTGCTCTTGCTGCACTTTGGAGTACCGAATGAAATATTCCATAAATGTCTGTAACTCCATCTGATCTGTATGTAACACTGATGCTTGATTTCCTTTTTTGGCTCTGGTGAGAATAGTTTGTATTACAATCTATCTTTTTTTCTTAGGGTCTATAATTGTTCTAAAAAAACTCAGGGGGCTGGTGGGTTGACTCAGTTGTCTAAAATGCCTTTTTGAGCAAAATCCGTCAAGGGTAAGGGTTTGATGCCTACAGCCACATGCTACACCAGACCTGCCCTTAAGGAATCCTGAGCCAGCCAAAAACAAAACAAAACAAAACAAAACAAAACAAAACAAAACAAATTCTATAATTGTTCTAAAAAACTAAATCTCCAAATAGTCAATGCATATTGATTAATATGTTTTATACAGAGTCTTGCTATGGAGGTTGGGCTTGTAGCAATCCTCCTGTCTCAGCCTTCCTAGTGCTGGGATTACAGGTGTGTGTCACCACGTCCAGTTTGGGGGCTAGCAAAGCATGTGGTACCAAGGATCAAACTTGGGACCTTTGCTTTCCAGGCAGGTGCTTATGCCACTGAGCTCTCAGCCCCTTTTAAAGTGCATATTAATTAATTAATTTTTTATTTATTTTTTTTTTATTTTAGGGAAGGCCTACAGGGTACACTGGGCCTTACTACTAGATCAGACTTGTAGTGATATGCCTATTTACAGCTTTCCAAGAGCTGGAATTACAGGCACGCACCACCTCACCCAGTCTCAATTGCCCTCTCAGTACACCCAGGGGGCAGGACCAGTGATGGAAACCCTGGCCCTTGTGCCTGCTTACAGGCACTTTAATCTATTGAGCTATTTGGCCAACCCTATATAGTGGCTTTGTTTCTTTACCTGCTTTTGTCAGATGTAAGTATAGCTACTCCTGCTTGCTCTGGATTCCATGTACTTGGGGTAAAATTTCCCATCCTTTCAGTTTAAGTCTATGTATACAGCCATGGCTGAGTTTCTTGCAAGCAGAATACTGTTGGTTCTTTTTAAAAACGCATTCAGCCAGCCTGCATCATTTAATTGGAGAATTAAGATAATTTATATTGTTTTGTGGAAAAGTATACTTATTCTTGCGATTTTATTTCCGTTTTTCAAGATTATTTGTTCATTTATTCCTCTTATTCAATCTTTGTGGTTTTATGATTTATTGTATTGATGTTGTAATTCTTTCCCATTTCTCGCTTGCATATTCACTCTCCCAATGGGATTTTTCACATGCTCTCATCATGTTATCTTTCTTTCACTTGTAGATGTAGGCCTCCCTTAAGTATCTTTTGTAGAGCTGATAATGGTGATAAATTTCTTTGGTTTATGCTTATATTAGAAGATGTTTATTTCTCCTACTTGGAAGAATAGTGTCACTAGTCAGAGTAATAGCTGCTAGCACACTAAGTCCCCCACTTATGAACATTTGAATTGCAAACTTTCCTGGATACAAACAGACCTTGCATTACAAACAACTGCAGAAGCAAACAAATTGCTGTAGTTCATATGTCTGCCATGACCTTGTCATGGTTGTGCTATATACTTATATTGCACTAATTAAAGTGCAATACTGTATAGTACTATAACAATAAAAGAACAGTTTACAGTTGTACTGTACAGCACCACCATTTTAAGGTATCTGTAAATGTTTATTTACACTATTTAGTTGCATTTGATTTTTATGGCTTATACTATACATATATTTATGTCAAAGATGATAACACTGAATTTGTCAGATGAATGAATCTGATTTACAAATGTTACTCTTTTCTTTCAGGAATTAAAAGAGTATTCCATAACCTGGTTTTAATATTTCTGTGGAAAAATCTGGTGTTGGTCTGTCTGCCTTTAATGTGGCTTGGTACTTCTCTTAAGCATTTAAAAATTCTTGGTCCTTCATTTTGAAATTTGGGATAAACTGTGGTAGGTTTCTCTCCTGGTCATGTCTACTTAGCATTAAGAGGTTCTCTTACATCCAGATGTTCATATTTTTCCAAGACCTGTAAAGCCTTTTGCTGTTACTTCACTGGATTGGTGTTTTTTTTTTTTTTTTTTTTTTTTTTGGCTGAACCAGGGATTGAACTCAGGCCCTTGTGCTTGCCAAGGAAGCGTTTACTCCACTGAGCCATCTCCCCAGCCACTTGGATTGGTTTTTTTATGCCTTAATCTATTGCTTTTTAGTTGGAGCAATTTATGCCAATAAGACAGATGTTTGAGAATTTCCTTAATATCTGTCTGCGAATGTAGTATCTTGAAAGATCTGTCTTCAACCTTACTTATTTTTCCTCTTGATCTTATTTCTTGTGGAGGCCTTCAAATGAAACCTTTATCAGTTTTGAGCTTTTTCTTTCCATGATTTGATTTATTTCCAAAACCTGTATTAAATTACTCATTCATATCCTGTGTTCCTTCTTAATTCACTCAGCTGTTTATTTGTAACTTCTTGGAATTCATTAAAAAGTCACTCTTAAATTCTTTGTTTAGTATTTATACCCTTCATATTTGAAATTTTAGTTACTAAAGTTAGGAGTTATCATGCTGCACTGCTTTCTATTTGTGTTGTGTTGATATGTGGATATTTTTGTAGCTGTTGGAATGGGTATCCTTTACTACTTTTAAAGATGGATTTTCTAATCAGTAGATTTCCCTGTGTCTTGGGTTATTAATCTGTTAGGCACTTTGACAGGGATGAGAATTGTAGAATCATAGCTCCCTTCTGTGGTACTCAATGCCCCATCAACAATATATGTGATATACCAAGATGTGGTGTGACCAATACAGCAGACTCACACAGTTGTGATGTTAGCGAAAGTTGTGGTATTCCTCTGTGCTCCTACTATGGGCATGTCTACCCAGGAGCTGAGTGAATCACAGATCCCTTCCCCCTCCAGTTGTGACCACCTGAGATGATTCAATGGCTGGAGGCTTTCTTTCCACTTATTTTTCAGTTGCAGTATCCATGACTATTAAAGTGTGAGTGGGCTGGGGTTGGACCTGGGCAAAATTCCTCCTTGCTCTGTTGTGGGTGTATCACATTCAACATACATGAGGCACTAAGCTCAATCCCTTGCATCACAGACACATAGACACCCCCCAAAAAAAAGCAAAGAAAGAAAAATAAGATATTCTCAGCTGAGATGCTCAGAGAATGAGCAAGAGCAGATTACGGACTATGCTGACAAAGTTTCTTTCTGGAACTTCTCAGGGTGTGCATTTGGTCCAGGGCACTGACCACCAAGAATTTTTCTTCCTCTAATTTTTCAATTATATTTCCCACCATGAATGGAGTGGGACTTGCAATTTAAGCTGGTTGAAGTTTGTCTTAGCTTCCATGCTCAACAGAATGAGCTATAGTGCAATAAAGGCTGTCTTTCTGAAGCTTCTTAGACTGTACATCTTAGGGGTGAGCAAGAGCTGGTTTGCTTAGGACCATCACAAAATTGTTCTGTGAATGTGGAGAGTGTAGCAAAACCATGAAAGTCTGTGCAGGGCATGAGGCAGTAGGAGGAACAACATGGTCTACTATTTTAATCCAGGTCCCGAGTCTTGAGCCCATGTGAAATCACACTGACTAGACCATGAACAACCCCCCACTAGTTTCTGAGATCAGGCTTCCTGATCTTCTGGCTTTAATGCACAGCTTCCTCTTCTGCCCTGTGAGTTACAGCTCATGCCCCAGGTCATTGCGCAGTACAGCAAGCTCAGCAGGCTTGAGATAGTACAGCGGAATGACTGCAAGGTTCCAGAGCCAGCAATATGCAAGGATTTCTGACCCCTGTAATATGCCAAACTCTCACAATACACACTTTTCAATATGGCTCCTGGCTATAATACTTGGGAGTTCACTGGCAGATACAATGGATTCTTTCTCAAAAGCTAGGCTGCTGTGTAGATGTAAGGCCCCTTCACTAGACAGCATTCTAAAAATACAAAGTGCTGTTCTCTGTGTCACTCATTCTTTTGCTAAGAATCTCTTTACCATTGTTCCTGCAGAAGGGAGACTTCCCCTGCTGTCCCATGGAACTGAGTGGCAGGTGGTAGGATGTTTTTATTCTGTGCTGCTGTTCTAGGGCTCTGGATGTACCAGGTTTCTACCTTTCTCCTTCTTAATGCCAGTGTGTTCCTGTGGTCTTCCACCTCAACATGCAGCTATATACCTGTTTCTGTGGTTTTAGTCCCTAGAGAAGCAAATGAGTGCTGGAAGCCACTATTCTGCCATCCTGTCCTCTCCCATGATTAGCTTACACTTATAATTTAATACTTACCTAAAAGGATCATAAATGTGTATATTAATCTCAAGGCCATTTATAAATAGATGAGCATCTCCTGGCTGAATTTTAAATCTATTTTTGAGATCCTTGAATAGAGGAAAAATAAAGTTAGTCAAGTGAAATAACAATAGTAATTTGTGTTGTGGTCACCAAAGTATATCCAAAAAGGGACAGATAGTACAAATTTTAAGCTTCTCAGGACATACAAATCCTTTTGCAACTATTCAGCTTTGTCTTTATGGCACAAAAGCAGCCTGAAACAATATGTAAATCAATTGGCAGGATTAAACTTTAGTAAAACTTTTATTTATAAAAACAAAGAGTAGGTCAGATTTGACTTAGACAGTAGTTTGTCTACCCCAAACTAAATGATGAGAATCTTATGACAGGTTATAGACACAATTTAATACCAGAATATTAAGTTTTATATGATTTTATAACATATCAAAGTTTTGCTACTATAACTTCATGCTAACATTTTATATAATGTGTGAATGTTCACATACAAAGTTTGACATATGGCATATTCGTGTTCCTTTAGGCAATGATAATCCAAGTAAACCTTTGGTACATGTATAAATATTTGAAGATCACTCTAGATTCTGAAGTTGCTATTAAACAGCACTTGAATTTTCAGTTTTTCATTCAGTAAACATTTTCTGAGTGCCTGTTATGAATTAAAAATAAATCTAGATATTAAAGCTGCAGCCCAGTTAATAAGAACATGGTGTGAACATCAGACTTGGTTTAAATTTTGTTGTTCTCTTATGTGTAAAATTTGGGCAAATTCAATTAGTTTTGACAATCCTTAGCTTATTTGTCTGCCAAGTAAGTTTCTCTCATAGATTATCTATGGTTTAAGTGTAACGTAAGTGTAGTTTAAGTGTAACATGGGGGCCTAGTCAGACATAAAGACATACAATAGAAGTTTTAATGGGTGTGCAAATTAGAGAGAAAACTTCAAAACAGTATATTTCAGTAATATCATGTAATAAGTGACCAAAAGTGATTTATACATATACTCTGAAAAGACAAAGGAACTACAGAGAAAGTCTGATAAAGGTATTTTTATCTGATTACCACTCAACATGATAAATGAGCTACTTCTGTGCTTATCAGAACCTTTATTCTAAGAATTCTGTATTGCAACTTCAAAATCCACAGATGCCTAGTGGCCATATTGTCCCCTGCCCAAGTTTTTAGCAAATGTCATATGCAAGTTCTTTCCACTACTGCACTCATTTCCTTCTACTGTACCTCAGTTGTGAATAGAAAAGCATGTGGAGCTATACTAAACTGGCAACATTGAGTTTAGTGAACCTGAATGGTGAAAGACTATCAGTGAGAAGAGATATGTCTATTGAATATTGCTCTCACAAATGCTTTGGTCCAAGTGAGCTAATGTTATATCTGTCTAACTAGCCTAAATATAAGATTTAAGGGGGTCAAATCAGATCCACATGTATAAATATCATTTTGCCTCGCTGGAGTGAGAACCTGAAAGAATAAATAAAATTTGAAAAGTATAATAGATATTGTGAAAGGGAAAGAATCTGTCCAATGGGAAATAAAAACTGGGATAAGGAAAAGGACAAAAGAAAGAGAAAGATATATTCATATATGCAGAATAGTTTAGATACTTGTATTGCTGATTTCTGATGGTCTATTGAAATGTTAATGCTTATTTTTTTTTTTTTTTTTAGCTTTTCTTTCTTTTTTATTTCATACAACTTAAAAAATTTTGGGGGGAGCCAGAGAGATGGCTGAGTGGAATAAATGCTTCCCTTGCAAGCGCAAGGGCCTGAGTTTAATCCCCCATTCCGGAAAAAAAAAACCCAAAAAACAAAAAACTAGTTTTGCAGGCTTTTAACACAAACAACTAATTTCAAGATAACATTATGCAACTCAATAACCACTGTTGAATTCCTATTACTTTGTTTAATGAATTTTGAAATTTTTCCTTTTCTTTTTTTTTTATTTAACCATTTTGTACTCTTTAAACAATAAAAAAAAGGTTTAAAAGGGACTTTATTTTATTATTATTTTTAATGCATTTAGTATAGAGTCCACAGGGTCTCACTACACAGATCAGACTGGCAATGATCCTCCTGTTTTCAGCCTCCTAAGCACTGGGCTTACAGCTACCACTATGTCCAGTCTCAGCCTGACCCTCAGAACTTTTTGTTCTTTGTTCTCCAAACTTTCCTATAGCCACAATCATTTGTTACTGATTTCCTGATGATGACTTCTTTACTGAGATGGAAATATGTATTGTTTTAATTTGGATCTTTTGATCCAAATGACTTAGTGACATTCAACATTTTCTTATTTATTTATTTGCCCTTTCTAATTCTTTATCTGAGAAGTGTCTGTTCATTTCAGATGACCTTTTTGGACTGGGTCTTTAAATATAGGGGTGTGTGTGTCTGATTTTTTTGTAGTAACTTACATATTTTAGATAACAGATAATAGTTGAGAAGAGCTGGAATTTTTTTCCCAATCTATGGTTTGTCTCTTCACTCTGTTGAAGGTTTCTCTTACGGTGCAAGAGATGAGAGCCCAGCTATTAAATGTTTGAGATTTCCCATAAGACTGAGATTTTAAGAGTCTCATGCTCTACCAACTGAGCTAGCCGGGCGCCACAAGATTGAGGTTTTGCTGACAAACTTTTTGTCTACACTATGCTGTCAGGAGTTTTACCTATTCTCTCTTCCAAAACAGATTTAGTGTTTCTATTTTAATATTTAGAACTTTGAATCATTTTGATTTCGGTTTAAACATACAGTGAAACATGGGCCTAGTTTTAGCCTTTGGTATACAGAAAACCAGTTTTTCCAGCAAGTTATTGAAGATCTTATTTTTCTTCTAGTGAAGGTATTTGGCCACTTTGTCAAAGATAAGGTGGCTGAGTGTGTTTCTGAATCTTCTATTCTGTTCCACTGATCATTGGGTCTGCTCTTTGCTAGTACCCTGCTGTTTTTATTATAGTAAATTTGTAGTATAATTTTTCCATTTTAAAGAGA
Source organism: Ctenomys sociabilis (assembly GCA_004027165.1). Taxonomy (NCBI): domain Eukaryota; kingdom Metazoa; phylum Chordata; class Mammalia; order Rodentia; family Ctenomyidae; genus Ctenomys; species Ctenomys sociabilis. The sequence goes on from PVKA01010344.1 coordinate 61,883, forward strand.
AACAATAAAAGCCACAATATTTCAAAATAATATAGGAGATTAAGTAGTACATAGTGGTTAGTACATTTCTTATTATCTTTAAATTAGTTTCTCAGATTACAAGACATAAGCACACATCTTCCTTTCAATGCACTAATAGAAATTAGTAGTATAGCTAGCTTAACTAAGATATATATATATTTTCATTTAGCCCCCTTTTCTCCTTTCTCTCATCCCAGCTTCTTTCTTTTTTGAGTTTTTTTTCCCATTGCACAATATCTATCATACATTCTGGATTTTATTTATTGCTTCTTACACAAGAGAGATAATACATTTACACACGCAAGATTGACTTATTTCACTTAGCAGTATAGTCTCAAATTGCATTTGTTTCCCCATAAAAGCCTCAATATTATCCTTCTCTGTATCTGAGTAGTATTTCCTTGTATAAAAATACAACTTTTTATCCATTCCATGGTTGGTGAGCATTTGAGTTGTTTCTAAAATTTAGGTATTAAAAATTGTGCCGCTATTAACATGTTAGACATACATAGCTGTAGCATGATCCTGTTAACTCTTGTGGAAAAATAGATGTATTGAATGAGACCTTGAATCCTAGTTTTTAAGGAATTTCTGTACTGATTTCTACAATGTTTTCTTTTCTTTTTCTTTTTTTTTTTTGTGGAACTGGGGATCCAACTCAGGCCTTTTCACTTGCCAGGGAAACACTCCACTGAGCCATCTCCCTGGCCCTCTACAATAGTTTTAATAGTCTGCATTTCCACCAACAGAGGATAAGCATTCCTTTTTCTCTGTAGCCCCATCTGCATTTCCTGAAGGTTGATTTTCAGATGATAATTCATTCTTTCTGGTTTGAGGTGAACTCTCAATGTTGTTTTAATTTGGGTGTCTCAATTTTTTTTAAAAAAATGTATTTAGGGACTCCGCCATCTTCCTCAATCCCGACCATGCCCGCCCAGCCCCAGAGACGCCAAGACAGCGCGGCCGACTCCAGCAGCCTCCTCGATCCTGTCCACGCTGCCCAGCCTGAGAGACTGGCCAAGACAGCAGCTGACTCCAGCGGCCTCCTGGATCCTGCTGTAAGCTCTCCCAGTGAGTGGGAATTTGCACGACTCACCAGGCTTCACAGATCAGTGAGTGTGTTGTGAGTCTGAGGGAGAGCCACTGGCTTCCTTCCTCCAAAGGCCCCAAACTCAGTGCAGGTCGGCTTGGAGTGAGAACTCCAAACCTGCCACGCTGGAGGGACATTTCTCAGCGATCTCCAGTCCCACGCCACAGCCCGAAACCCAGCACAGCCTGGCCTGTGAGGGAGGGCTCCAGGCCTGCTGCACCGGAGGGACCTTTCCCAGCCTTCTTGGGTTCCGGCCTATTGACCCGGACCCAGCACAGGCTGGCTGACCCAGTACAGCCTACTCGGTGAATAAGATCATCCACTATCCTTTTGTGAGCCCAGAAGACCCATCAAAGCCCAGGCCCGCCCACCTAGAGAGTGACCTGCCTGACACAGGTGGGCTGACCCTGGCAATTTTCCGGATCCTCACCAAAGCCAGCCAAGAGAGGGGGAATTTTCATTACCTGTTCTGCATCCCAGTTCGGTTCGTGCTCACCTGAACAGGGAACCAATAGAGGGGAACCACAGGAGCTGCAGCAAAAAGGAACTGAACACAACAACTATATCCAGGATAGGCACAACTGGATAATCTCAAACTTACTAGACTGGCACCCGAATCTCATAACAACCTAAGGTTATAGCTGCACCAAAGCTCTACAACAAAGGTCAAAGGTCAGTGCTACACAAAATGACAAAGACAAGGAGAGCAAACGAAACCCAGAGTGCAAAGATGGGAAGAAATCATAAAGATTAGAGCAGAAATTAATTCAATTGAGAGGAGGAAAACAGTTAAAAGAATCCACAAATCAAAAAGTTGGTTCTTTGAAAAACTAAATAAAGTTGATAAGCCTCTAGCCAACCTCATCAAAAAAAGGCAAAAGAAAATTCAAGTACAAGCAATAAGGAATGAAAAGGGTGAAATCACCACAGACCCAGCGGAAATTCAGAAGATTATCAATAATTACTTCAAGAATCTTTACACTCACAGAACAGAAGACACAGAAGAAATGGACAGATTCCTCAAAAGGTGCAAATTACCAAAACTGAATGAAGAAGATATAACAACTCTCAATAAGCCAATAACAGCTAACGAAATACGAAACGTAATAAAAAGCCTACCGACAAAGAAAAGTCGAGGTACTGATGGATTCACAGATGAATTCTACAAGAAATTTGTAGAAGATATAATCCCCACAGTCCACAAACTCTTCAATGAAATTGAAAAGGAAACAGTCCTCCCAAAATCATTTCTGGAGGCAAGTATAATACTGTTTCCAAAACCAGGGAATGACACAACCAAAAAAGGAGAACTACAGGCCAACTTCCCTCATGAACATAGATACAAAAATACTCAACAAAATCCTGGCAAATAGAATACAGCAAATCATCAAGGAGATCATACACCATGACCAGGTAGGATTCATCCCAGGGATGCAAGGATGATTCAATATTCGAAAATCTATAAATGTAATACACTATATTAATAGACTGAAACCTAAAAACCACATGATCATCTCAATTGATGCAGAGAAAGCCTTTGACAAAGTCCAACACTCATTCATGTTCAAGGTCCTACAGAAAATTGGAATAGATGGACTTTATCTTAATTTGATAAAAGCCATCTACGACAACCCAAAAGCTCATATAATCCTAAATGGGGAAAAACTGAAATCTTTTACTCTTAAATCAGGTACAAGACAAGGATGTCCTCTATCACCCCTCCTATTCAATATAGTCTTGGAATCATTAGCAACAGCCATTAGAAAAGAGGGAGAAATAAAGGGAATAAGAATAGGTAAAGAAGAAGTTAAATTATCACTATTTGCAGATGACATGA
>PVKA01010345.1:0-64806 GCA_004027165.1 Ctenomys sociabilis
TTTTTTTTTTTTTTTTTTGTGTTTTTTTTTTTTTTTTTTTTTTTTTTTTTTTTTTTTTTGTCTTTTTGAGACAGGGTCTCACTATGCAGTTCAGGCTGGCCTTAAGCTCACTTTGTAGCTCAGGCTGGTCCCGAACTCACAACAATCCTCCTGCCTCAGCCTCCCAAGTGCTGGGATTACAGGCCTGCGCCACCATACCCGGCACGAGATGGTATCTTGATGTTATTTTTATTTGTATTTTATGAATGGCTAGCAATGGGGAGCATTTTTTCATATGTTTATTCGCTTCTTTAATTTCATCCTCTGAGAAGTATGTATTCATCTCAGATGCCCATTTCTGAATTGGGTCTTTAAATTTGAGGGCCCTATTATATATTAGTTCGTTATATATTCTAGACAGCAGACCTTTGTCTGATTGCTTATTAGTTAGGATTTTTTCAAAATTTGTGGGTTGTCTCTTCACTCTGTTGACAATTTTTTTTTTCACATGCAGAAGCTCCTCAAGAAGAGTTGATCGCAGTTGTTGATTCTTTCAAGTGCTTCCCATGCAAATGTATATTTGTTCATGAACTATTTACCTACCCCTATGTCTTCAAGAATTTCTACTACTTTCTCTTCCAGGAGATTGAGTGTTTCTGTTTAAATTTTTAGATTTTTAATCCATTTTGACTTTAACTTAGTGCATGGTGATAGAGCTGGCTCAAGTATTTCTGTATAATGGAGTATTACTCAACTATTAAGAATGATAAGCTTGAAGCATTTATATTGATGTGGATGCCACCTGAACTATACTCATAAATGAAATAAACCAGATACACATGTGTAAATATTGTATAGTCCCCCTAGTATAAGAAGTGAAAAGAAGATATACAAACAGAAATGCACAACAACAGCTAAAAACAACTGAATCAGATAAGCCAAAGTGAATGGCATATGCTACAGGGTGCTAATCAGCTTTTCTAAGGATGGTTAACAACCTAAGTTCACAGATCACAATTGGAGATATAGAAGAGCCCCAAGGCCAGCCAACATTTTGGCCCTACCTTTCATGGTCGGTAAGGACTCAGGCCATAGAGGAACCTGTACTGCAACATCATAAATCTCAGTTGAGCCCCAAATTTTCTGAACAAGGTTATGGAACCACAGTGCAAGGAGATCAATGATCTATAGTATACCAGGGGAGAGTCACACGGAGAGAAAATGTTCTCTCAGGCTCTCACAGAGAGAAAACTGGTCAAGCACTGGCCATGACTCATCCACATGGATGACACAGACAAAGGATCTACAGAATAAGGTACAGGATTACAAGATAAACTCTGAGGGGACTTCACTGACCTCATCAGAAACAAAAACTACATGTTTTTGTATATAGGTCTTGCCCTATCTAGGTCTTACCCATTCAGCAGAAAAGTTTAAAAATGAGGTTTACAATGTGGGGCCATAATAATAAATTGAGCTGTAAATGGCTATGGTTGACAACTTCTTCAGATAACTCACTATTGTTGTGGAATGCTGGACTGTGTTGGATTATGTCGTCAAATTGAAGCACCTAAATTGATTGAATGACAATGGAGTGCCCATCTTTGACAGGTGTAGACAAAGGAAGGGGTATAGAAAAGAAGAATCATGATGTGTGTGCATGGACAGTACAGTTGGGATAGATAACGCCGTGCTTCCACATAATTGTATGAGCGGCAAGATATGCACTAATGGTGGTTGGACAGGATATTATGTCGGCTTCTAGTACTATGGACAACCACTAGGAAAATAACAAGGTAGAGAGTATTAATTATTGAATCTGTGATGTAATTCAGGTATAAAATATAATATACATAAACAGCTATGCTCTGTTAATTTACTGATAAGAGACATCTGCTATAATAATGTCTATAAGTATAATATCATGTATGCACCTTGTACAATACCAAAACATTATGAAAACAGTTTGCAATATATTAATTTATCGAATTTGTCCTGTTAATGTGTTTTGAAACTGTCTCATTGATATTTGTACTTCAATAAAGTAAAAAATAAATAAAATAAAATATGTTATATAAGCTGTGAAGCTCTGAATTTTAGATTTATATATAAACAATGAGTAAAATTAGATCATTTATAAATAAAATTTCACTGATTCCATCTTTTGAAATGCACTGTATAACTAACATTTTTAAAGTGCGGAAAAATCAGACGCTGAGAATTTAAATGGCAGTAGACACTCAAACAAAATTTTAAATTACCTATTAACTATTATCTGAAAGTAGGAATGAAAAGTAACTACATTATTTATGATAACTGCCAACAGAAATACAATATTTTCCTTCTGTTTTTTCTTCTTATTCTTTGTGATGATGTGAAAAAATTTGGGATATTGGTGGTAACTTTTTGTACATTATTTTATATTAGTGAATAAAATATAATAGAGAAGCTTTTATGTTCATTTCATCAGGAGTGATTTTCTCTTTTATTATTTCAGAGTGCTTCAAAACAATGATGCTTAGGCCATAAAAAATTCAAAAGCATTTTCTGAGTTAAATAAACTTGCAGATATTTCTACTATGGTTGTGTTTTACATATTTTCTTATATAATAATTCTATTAAAACTTTAGGGTAGTATATGTAATTCTATTAAAACTTTCTCTTAATTCATTATTTCAATCAATATGTATTAAATACACATTAAGTACTAGGTTCTGAACCATTTCCTAGCCATGTATTCCTGCCTGCACAGAGCTCATAATCAAGTAGACATATAGATGGATAGATAGATAGATAGATAATAGATAGATAGATAGATAGATAGATAGATAGATAGATAGATAGTAAAAACATGCCTATTATCCTAGCACTGAGGAGGCTGACACAGAAGGATCACTACCAGTCTGAGCTGCATAGAAAGGGCCTGTAAAAAATTAAAAAAGAAAGAAAAGAAAAAAAAAAACCTAAAATACCTTGCTATCAAGTAGAGAAACAAAGAGCTGTGCACCAATGTAGTTGTTGTTTCAGCTGGAAGCTGACCATGAGCTCTGTGGGACCAGGGTAGTGCACACATTCCCTAATAATGTAATAGCTCTTCCTTTTTTATCAGATCAGACTTGCAAGGGTTTTGATGTTTATTCAATGAAATCTAAGCTCTGAAGCCTTGGGAGTTTCCCTATCATTGCTTCTATTATTATTTTGAAAAGTAAGTGCAGAATGACTTAATTAATTGTCTCTTCTTTCAGTGTCCCATCTAAGGTATCTAAATACCCATGTATCCCACAAATCAATGAACCCTGAAACTTTCTATATATAGATTAGCAATCTGTAGTTTAAATTCAGTTTGCATTAGAAAGGAAAACAATATTTTCCCTGAGGAATGTGAAAGGGATCAATTCATAAACAAAGAAAACATGCTATTGTCAGCAAGGTAACAATACATTTTGCCACTGTTGCTGTGATTAATCACACACTATAACTCAGAGAATGTTTTAAAGAGCCACATTCCACCTTTCAAGACCTATGAGTTGACTTCCATTAAAAGTTGAGGCAGTATGGCACAGTATTTCTGAACAGCTTTATATAATAGGCCTGTCGGGCAAAAAAATCATGGATAATTAAAAAAAAACTCAGAGCTTTCATTCACGTATAGAAGGCAGCACTACCCTACCTTTTGTGACTGATTTTATTAATGAATCAGAGTTGAAATTATCAAACTCCTTTCCTGAGTCCCAACAATTACACTGCCGGGAAAGTGATAACGAAGTGGCTTTACTAAAATTCCAGTATTAAAGACCTTGTTCTAAACTGGTACATATGAGTTTCTAAGGGGAATTTATTCAGCTTAGGATATTTCATTCCTGTTTCAGGTTTTATCCAGTCATTTAAATTCTGTAATCAATGTAACAATAAAAGAATAAATATAGTCTTTCAAACTCAGGATGTGTGTCATGTGTACAATGTGCCTATTCTGTCTTCCTATCTGTGCTTTTTCTCTTCCTTGTAGGATGAACTGTCCACTATCAGGAAATGAAGCAGGTCTTCTCTGCTTCATGACATTTTGATCATGAACCAATTTGACAATTTACTGGACCAACTATTTCATACAGTCTTATTTTGCAATTTAAGCCTTCCAGCCACACCTCTTCTGTAAGGTGTTCTTTTCTTCCTTACTCTGTTTCAAGTTTGTAATTTTTTTCCCCTATTTTTCTGATCCTTCAAGATGAGCATGAAGACTTTTACTTTTCTTTTTTTCTTTTTTGCATTGAGCTACATTATTCATTTCACTTTATGTCCATTGATATAATACAGTCCTAACCTCAGGATTTGAACCTGGGTCGGGGAAGTTGGGAGTCCACTGAAGAGAATTTGAAATACCAAAACACACATTACCACTTTATTGATCTCTTTGAAATGTTTTCTACTGCCTCGAGCTATGTCTATGTTAGATATTAGTGATCCAGTGCTCCTCTTCATCATGAATGCTCCTTTATCTCAGTAATCTGCTCTTGCTACTTTTCTTCCCCATTCTTCCTCTTTGTTCATACAATTTCTTGTTTTTATTTCTACTGCATTAACTCCAAAACTTCCATGGCCATGGACTCATTATGTGTGTTGAGACTTTGTTAGAGAAAGTGGAAAGAGGGGAAAGGATTCCATGGATTTCAAAGCAACTAGTGGAACTACACTTAATTTTCAAAGTTGCTTTTGTATTAGCATAATTTATTCTCACTTGCCAACAGAAGAAATAAAGCTAGTGTCAAATGTAAGGACACACAGCTCCTGAATCACTGAAGGAAGAGTTGAAGCCAGGTCTTGTGTATCGTATCTGCTTTATGTGCAAGAGCTCCTATGAGCATACCTATGGATGCCTATTGTAGAGTTTTTCCTCCCTTCATCTCTGAGCAACTTTGCCTCCGCTCAAGGCAATGCACCCATACCTGGGAGTGTATGAATTTGTTTTCTTTTATCTTAAATATTTATTTTATTTGTAACACACACATTTTTTTCACAGTGAAGAATGTGGTCAACTCAGTAGCAATGAGAATGCCATATTGAGATTCTGGCACAGGGTCTCACTGCACAGCTCGGAGACCACAAGCATGTACTACTATGCCTGGACTCTGCCTGGCCCAGCCCACCCTGGGGAGGGGACTGGTACAGTATGTGGTGCCAGGGATCGAGCCGTGGTCCTTGCACTTGCCTAAGCTTGCCTAAGCAGGTGCAACATGAATTTGTTTTCACTTCAGTGAAGAAATATATATGCCATGCTCTGCCAACAATTATTTGCAGAAACATTGGAAACACCTATGATATTGGGTTTCCCCCCAATTCTTCAAGATCCATTGCCAGTGGAACATTTGAAGTCATGACTTATTTTTTTTTCAATTGAAGAACAAGTAGCAATCAGACAGTTCTAAATCAAATTAGTAGGACAGATTCAAAAATTTATGCATTGCACATTGTTTTCATAGTATCTTTTTGTTGTACAAGGTGCATACATGATACTCTATGTACAAATACTATTAGAGCAGATGCCTCTGATCAATGAATTAAATGAATGTAGCTATATACCTATTTTTTTAAAAAAAGCTGAGTACAGTTTCAATAATTAATACTTTTTTACACTGTTATCTTGCAGTCATGACTTAAAATGCTACCTAGAAAAACATATAGTATTGGTTTGGTTTACACATATCTTACCTTTCTGAGACAAGGAGTTATCGTTAAAAATGCATAAGTTTGACCCCTTCCTACTATAAGGACTTAAAAGTTTAATTTCTGATGCCTCAAATGAAGAGCTTATTACATATAGGTGGGCTTGAGGGTATGGTTTAGTGGCAGTGTGGATCCTTAGCATGTGAGAGAATCTAGGTTCAATTCCCAGAACAAGAAGATGAAAGAGGCAGAGAAAGAGAAAGAGGTTGAGGAGGAGGAGGAGGAGAGGTAAAAGGAGGAAGTGAAGAGGAAAAGCGGGAAGAAGGGAGGAAAAGCAAGGGAAAGAAAAAGGTTGGAGGAGGAATTAGTTACCTTATCCACTCCTATTTGTGTCATGTGATGTCTCAGTATATTAAGTATGTACCATTTTGAAATCTTAGTCAGAGGCATTCAATAGCTTGTTCATACTTACTTTGTAGATTCTTATTAGTGGGAGATCAAAAACTACAGTGAATAATTAAATTTTATACAAATTTTATTATGGTAAGGAAACATTGCCAAGAATGATGTGGTAAGCATATCAAAACAAGGGGAAGCATTTTCAGGTAGAAATCAATGGTAATATGTCTTTTAGTGGAATAAATTTTTAACTCAAATATTCACATTGATCATAATTTACTGAGTAAATTTTCAGGGCAATTTCTGCCAAGTAAAATCATTGTGATGGGCATTCATTCACTTCATTCACCTCTCTGGCACCAAGTGAGGTCAGGGGCTTTGCCAAAGTCAAAATCCCTATGAAAGGAAAACATTTTGAATGTGTTCATCACAGTGACAGCAAAACTACTCTGGAAATAGGGCTTCTAGGACTGCTTCAGAGTACTCAAGAATGATGAGGGAGTGTGCTTGAAATGTGGGAGAGTATTTTGAAGACGATTAATGGCAATGTGTCTTCCCTGTCATAAATTTATTGAAAAATTAGACATTCACTGTATTTCTTGATAATATCTCATACTTTATACTGAAGCAATGAATATGTTGGTTGAGTTTTAGGAAGTAAATCAAGAGAAAAATTAGACAAGCATATAATTCATAAAATATCCAAGATTATCTGCTTAATCTCAGTGTGATCCTGTTCCAGCTGGACAGGGCTACATGTGATAGAATCAATACATACTGGCAAGGGTTTTGTTAATGATCTCATCGTTGCTTACCTAAGTGGCATTGTTCATGCTGTCCAATCTCGTTAGTGTTCTTCTGTCTCCTAAAGAAAGCATCTTGGTTCATTTTCCTGAGGCTTCGTTCTTAATCAGTTCTCAGTTCATAAGCTTGCTTCAGCTATCTCTCTCCTGTGTAACTTCCCACACCCTTAGCAGCACTTTCCATTTTAAATTTTTATTGTCTCTATCTAATTGTACGGTAGACCTGAGATCCTTAAAGGAAGAGATTCTGTTTTATTCTCTGTCATCCTTTCCTTGAACAACCATTTCAGTGTCTGTTGCATTGATGAGTGTGGTCGAAGGTATTTCATGAAAGGATGGATTAAGAGCATGATCAGGTGAATACATGAAGTGAACATTCAGGGTTATAGGTGGGAACTGACTGATAAATAAATGGAGAGGGGAGAAGCGGAATGTTGCGTTGCCAGGGTCAGAACACAAGTGTCCTACTTCACAGGACTGTATCGTTTCTTTTTCTCTTTTTAATGAGAATGATTGCTTACTGCAATGCTGAAAAAAAATACAGAAAACTTTCTATACTAATTATAGTATCTCAGAATATAAGAATGAAAACCAAAGAAGACATGAGGAAACAAACTAGAAGCCACAGATGGAGAATGTTGGGATCAAGACACTGTGCAGCATACTTCATGAGAATTTTTCTACAGGTATTGGTATTATGATATGCTAGGCTGATGAGTTTAATATTTACTTTGGTATACTATATGGAGAAATTATATGACATATTTACCAAATGAAATGGGCTGATTCTATCACCATATTTGTAGAACATAATAAAATGTATCCTTGACTAACAGATGTTTTTCCCTAAAGTGCTTTTCTTAGTATATTGAAACTGTTTTCTGACACTGGTTATTATTTATTTCTACAGCCTTTATTATAGGAGCAGTTAAAGAGTAACTTCCACTCTTAAAAGGGTTGATTTGCGTTGCTCAAGGAATGGCTCTGCTGTGCAGTGTTGAGACAAACTCTACTAAAAGGGCAGCTGTCAGGTGACCATGGAGCACCTTTATCATGTTTGCGTGCTACCTTTTATTTCCTTATCATTTGTGCATGTAAGAAATTTGTTACAAAGTCAGTAGTATCCTTGCTTGCTTATTTACAATGCTCTTCACTTTACTATTATCTTTAGTCCTTATTTCACAAGAGATAGGCAATGATGGGACAGCCATGTACAGGCAGGAGAATCAACAAAATTCACAACCTAGTAGTTTCAATTATCATACTAGAGCCCCTATGTTCCTGTTATGCAATGGAAAGTTGGCCTACCTTATTTAATTGTTTGATGAACGTAATGAGATATTTGCCTTGTAAGGGCAGTTACTATCTGTTCAGAGAATTTCTTCCGTTTGTAGATGACACAACTTTCATTCTGGATGCTTTTAGATTTTTAAATATGCTTTTAGTTATTGAGCTTTCTTGTACTGATTCCAGTTTTATGCTTATTCTTTCATGGGAAAAGAGGGCAGGTCTAAATGCAAAGTAACATTACTATTTAAATATCAGAACATTTTCTCTGAGCCCAGTTACAATAACTAGTAATTATAAAAATTGCTTGCCTTCGGCTTCTGGCTAAGCCAGTGCTAAACTTGTCCTTTTATTAGATCTGTCAGACTGAGTTAATTATCTTTATGATAATAGATGTGCCTTACCTCCAACAAAACAAATACACTTATAATTAGCTTTTTAGTTAGAATTTTAATTTATTTATAAAGACTGTTTGTTTTCCTTTATTCTTCCTGTTTCAAAAGCCAGAAAACATGGAGAGTGAGGATTTCCATTTTATCCGATTATCAGTGTGCTTACTAGTATATAAAGAGAGAAGAAGAAATGAACTTATTTTGTCTAAACACTAAGTCTGGTGTTTTCTAGCATATCAGTCCTCTTCAGTGCTACAACAATTCAACTGTAAGCCACTTTATTTTAAATATGCCCAAGTAAAGCCCTTTATAAATCTGTCTTCTCAACAGTGCACTGTGATAGAAGCTACCTTACAGTAACACTAATGAGTATGAATTGAAGGCTTTCTACACAGTGAAGCTGAGTGGAAAGTGAAATGATCCCTTGTTGGAGCTGTGTCCCCACACCTCATGGCACACGTGCTTGTTTCATGTACGCCTAGAATGTTTCAGACAAGGACACAAACGGTGCAGTGAATTCTTAGAAAGTATCTGTACTGAAAAGCAGAGCAGAAAAACAAATATCCTTTGCTCGCATGTCAAACTGAGTTTCAGCACCAGTTTAGCTTCTCAGCATTGTGACGCGGGCAAATTATTTAATCTTTCTGAGCCATTGTATGAGGACAGTAAATCTTAAATTGGCAGGGGAGCTGCCCAAAGGTTTAAAAGAAAATGTACACAGAGGGTGTTTATCATTGTTTTTTTTTTTTACTATTGTTATTAGAATCATGGAGAAATGTATGTGTGTAAAGAATCTGAAGTTGATAAAAATTGATAATAATTTTATAAATTTTACTGTATATGAATATATGTATTTCACAGATAAACAGTCCACAAATTTGTGAAAACAGATTTCCTCAATTATCTGGAATTTTACTCTGAATCAAACAAGAAAAAATATTTTCCAAAATTCCATACTGCAAATGGGCTTTCTTTTCATGCAGGGTCATTGATGCAAAATATATTATCTTCCCTTCCTTTCTTCTACGTGATCAGTTCATTTCACTTTTCAATATTATATTGGTTTAAGGATGCCTTCTACTACTTTTTTGTACTACTACTTCTACTACTTTTTAACAAAGATGTTCATCATGTATGTGGCTCTAAACAGAGTTTATATGACATCTGATTCTCCCCTCCAGATATTTGTGGCGAAGTTGCTAATGATTCATTAGTATCAAGTACCCGTTAGGTGGACTCGTGGAGCGAAGAAGGATTCCAGGACACATAGTACCTTGACCACACTGTCAAGATCACACAAATGAGTACTGAGTAGTGTGTGTGTGTGTGTGTGCTGGAATGTGAGAACTAGATGCAGTCCTGTGCCAGAGTCAAACACACAAGTAGATCTATTTGTTTCTAGATTTGATTTAAATTAAACATCAAGAGGGAAGATGTGCTGGTGCAGCACCCAGCCAAAACTCATTGTGTAAGAATCCTTTGATTTTTTTATACTGGGTCTTCATGTCATCCACACCGCATTCTCACAAAATCACCAAGACGCAGTTCCCAAAGCTCAGGAGCACAGCAGCCATACTATGATTCTTCTCTACCTTCATAATCTGGGGGGACTTTTCCTGAATCTGGGGTCCTTTTTATTACCTATATCCCTATAGAGACATACATTCTTTTCCTAAGGTTCTCAGACTGCTGTTGCTAATTTAAGACTGGGATTTGAACTTTTTCCTCACTATATTTCTGCAGACTGCACTTTGCTTTGAAACTCTTAGAACAGTAAATTTATTTACCAATCTGATTTTTTTTCCTCTGTAATCATAGGCTGGGTGGAACATAGATGAGTAAAATGGAGAATGCAATCCCTGTTCATTTGCCTCTACTGCCATGTGTTTTGAAAGTTTGAACTGTGATACAAGGATGGGGCAAGGACAACAACTACACAGGCAGTACATTGGACAAGACACCTTGCACCAAACTGCATTCTTCTTTGACAGAATAGCACTTAAAAATTTTATCTAGCAGTCACTAACTAATCAGAGTTTGGAAGGTTGTCAGAGGCTCCATTGTTTCCCAATTAACAAAGAAATTTATATAACATATAAATATTCCAGTGGCGTGAACATTTAAGAAGCTTGGTCAACATATTTAGATTTTGGATTCTTATGAGAATATATGTGCACATCTGTTATCCATTTATCAAATATTAATTTTTATGTATTATTGCAACATTTATTTAGCTTAGAAATCAAAACTATTTACAACACTGTAATAAGACAATCCTGATGACATTTTGTGACATACTTAAATTTTTGACATAACAATACTTTTAACCAAACATCTCTGTTTTATACATAACAATCTAGTTATTTGTTAAGTGAGATATACATCACAGTTTTTTGTTAAAGGCAGAGGTTTGAATCTGAGAATAAGTGTCATCACAATAAACTATCTTTTTTGTAAATTTAGGACAGGATGTACAGGGTCTCACTGCGTAGATCAGACTCATAGTGATCTTTCTGTTTACAGCTTCCCAAGTGCTGGGATTACAGGTGTGCACCACCATGCCCAGTCTCATTTGCCACCTCAGTGCATCCCGGGGCAGGGCTGGCATGTTTGAAGTCCTGGCCCCTGCATCTTAGATGCAGGGGCCAGGAGTTCAAATATTAATTCTTTTACTGCCTACATCATATAGTTTTTAGACAGTGAGTGCTAGCACTGAATATTTGATATATAGTGGAAGCATATTGCAAACCTTTTTATCATATCTGTGTACAAGGTTAGGTATTTAAAACAAAAAGCAAACCTCACTCAAACCAGTCTCAACAAAGGCTACTAACCAGATTAACCAAGTTTCTTTTTCCTTTATTAAATAGACTGACAAATATCCTAAGCAGTCTACTTGTCTACAACTGCTCCCACTCAGGTGAAGTATGGTTTTATGAAAAGCAAATTATATTTGCTCCTAAATATTTTGTGTGCCGGTTTTTCTTTTAAGAGTATCCATGTAAGTTAATTAAATAGGTAATTCAATTAAATGTGAGTAAAAGAATTGTAGATACTGTGAAACTCATTGAAATGCTCTACAGAGACTCAGCGAGAATGACTCAATAAGATATTTTTGCTTTTGAAATAAGCATATGTTCAAGAAGTGCCCGGCCACCCCGACACGCGCCTGGAGTGGGGGAAGGCCTCTGGGAATGTGCAGAGGCTGTATCTCTGGGTAGTGGGGATGAGAAGATGCAGGGCAGACGGCACAGCAATTGAAATAGGGGGGCCTTCTTCAAAGTAATTTTGATGAATATCCCCAAAATGGAAAAGTAATAATTCACATTCTCAGTTTCACAAGAAATTAAAAATGTCTTCATTTATCCCTCATGAATGAATTGATGACTTAAATATTTTGGTAAAATGACATTTTTTTTTTTTTTTTTTTTTTTTTTTGTCTTTTCGAGACAGGGTCTCACTGCAGTTCAGGCTGGCCTTAAGCTCACTTTGTAGCTCAGGCTGGTCTCGAACTCACCAACAATCCTCCTGCCTCAGCCTCCCGAGTGCTGGGATTACAGGCATGCGCCACCACGCCCAGCTAAAATGACATTTTTAATAGCTGCTTATAAGACTAAGTGAGGGGAGTGAGGTTGAATGGAAAAAGGCCAAGCTTGCCTCTCTTTTCTTCCTTCTGTGTAAATCAGTTAGGGCTTTTATTTTCTCATATTGTGCTCCAGTGAGCTAATCTGATCTCTAAGTCATTATTACCTTTTATAAGGATGGCAGGATACATACAAATACAACTTGTGGTACAATTCCACACTTGTGTAAGCACTCATTTCCCTCCATTTTATTTAAGAGCAGCGATGTAGAGAGGCCCAATAATAATATTAGACTAACAGCATGGTACAAATTACCATTCATTTCTTTGTGTTCTGCATTTTGTTAGCTGCCAGTCCTGTGAGCTTATATAGAGACTCTAAGTCCAGCATCAAGTCCTATCAGTGATGCATTTCAGAGATTTGTCAGCTGGCAGTGGTAAACGGTCTGATATATTCTCTCAAACAGTTTCTATCACCTAACTCATGGCTCCTACACTCTCTTTCTCAGAGCTAGATCAGGCATCTTCTTCTAGATGCCTGTACATTCCTGAGTGTCATTTCTTAGTATTTTATCAATTTCCTCAAGATTTCTGCTCAGTTTCCATTACAAATTGACAGGACAATGAGACATGGGACACATGAGAAATTTCAAGAAAAACAGCTCTTTTTGAGAATGAAGTGTATAGAGTTTTGATCCTCTTCAGTTAAAAGTACACAGACATGAATATTCATTCAGATGTCTTTGTGACCTCAGAAATATTCAGAATTGATGCCCACCCATTCAGCTTTTAGTTTCAGTGTCTGCCTTTGCATGATTGTGATGAAAGAATGATAGAATTAGTCAAGAGACACTTTCATATAAGAATCTGTGCATCACCTATAGTGATTTGTTGCTGTTGTTCTTATTAGAAAATTGCAACTTCAGAAATAAACAAGACCTGGATACTTGGAACTCTCTGTCTATGGAAGGAGGGTTGCATAGGTCTACACAGGCCAAGAGAATTGAAAATTAGTGAACCAGGCTGGGAATTGATTCCAGCAATAAAAAATGTCAGTGTCTGTCTAAGAGAATAGCTTTGCACTCAAGCCAGTTGTTAATATGCTAGGATATAAGCCAAATATAATTAGATCTAATTTTTCTAGTAAAGTCGAAATCCTGACTTTTATTGAAACTCTCTTGATTTTGGAGACTTGGCAATGAATTGAAAACTATTAGGAAACCTAGCCAAGTATAGTGCTCTCACTTTGGTTAAGTATCAAATATAAAAAGTTAACTTAAATTTTTATTTCCAAAATATGTGGCATTTGTTTCAACTGGAAATGAATACCATGGTGTAAATATCTTCCTATTAGATAATAAAGTTAGATCAAATTAGCCATGAACTACAAGCTAATATTTCTGTGTGATAAGGTTGAGACAGTCAGAGGTCTGGAAATGAGCATTATTATACAAAAAAATCTTAGAAATCTCAATTTATTGCACTGAGTTCAAAGGTACTGTCAGTAGGGATCATCTATTCCTGAACATTAAGTGAATACACCTTCTCACATTTCCTATGTCTCATAGGAAATAGTTGAGTGTAGAGTGGTGAAAGGTTGCCTGTCAGGGATGAGGTCATGCTACATTAGGAAACTTCCAAAGGAGAGATTTCTAAATTTCTTATAACCACCTCTGAAATAATGCCTTAGATCTGGTTCATTTGTTTCACCATTTCTGAATCTTGTATTTTTAAAAAGCCCCTAATCAAGGGTGGGTACTTCACTTAAGAGTTGGCTCTCTATATACCTACAAAGCTGGCTCTATCACATGGCCAAAATGGATTCATTCCCCAGGAAATAATTTTCTCTTGGAAATCTGTGTAAACTAGTCCTACTCGTTAAAAATTATATAATGACTTCATTAACTCATAATCCGAGTTATAAGGTAACAGTATCCCACCAAGTTTTCTTTTTAATTACTGATTTTTTTTTAGTTTTTTTTTAAACTTTATTAGTAAATTTTTGCAGTACATGATTGCATTCTTTGTAGGGAATTGATGCATGTACTTAACAGATCTTGATTCTTTGTCTCCTTTCCCTGTACCTCTTTTTTGTTTTGTCAGTATCAGATTCAGTTGTTTATAAATCCTTATAAACTTAACTGTCATGTATAATCATATATATATATATATATATGACTAATAGGCAAAAAGGAGGTTGAATTTATATCTTTGACTTTTAACAGTGAAAGGAAAAAAAAAAAGTAATTCTGGACTTTTAATTCCTTTTGACTAGATTATTTTGAGTCACCTTATAAGTAGCACTTAATGTATGGACTTCATTTGCTGTACACAAACTATTAACAAAAGAAAATTTATGTGCATCTTTTTAGGGGCTGGAGAGAGCTCAGCAACATAAGCACCTGCCTGACAAGTAGAAGGTCCTGAGTTCAATCCCTGGTACCCCCCAAAAAAGGTTTTCTATATTAAACTTTCTGTACTGACCATTTTCTGATGGACTATCATCTTAATATTATTATGACTGTGAAATTCTAATAACTTATATTGGCCAATGAGGCTGCTCAGAACTTTTTATGAAACAGAATAAGTATTCAACATTTAAAACTGGATAGAAAGTGGCCTTGGACTTCTACACTGCAGTCTGCAGGTGCATTTAAGAGCCTTATGGGGGGAGCAATCAACACTGGCTGGCAGTGGAGCCAGGGTGACAGTCACAGGTGAAGACACTGGTATTAGAAAGCAAAGTATTTCTGTGAGGAAAGAGCCTGCATCCACTCCAGGATGCTGCGCATGCTGGCTTACTCCGCTCACTCCTGTGGCTTTCCTCAGATTTCCAACGACTATACTTACTGCCCTCTCACGGCTCCACACTCCGCCCTTTCAAGAGCATGCTCTCTGGCCTCCCAGGTCTCCTTTCATAGTCTGGGTGGAAGTCTGCTTTATCCTACAACCCTGACATTCTGCATATGTGCAAAACCAGCATGCATAGATGACACAAAGGTTTGCTTCCAGCTGGAGAAGTAGCCGAGACTTTTTGCGTCTTGCTCATCCAAGTGTGTACCTGACTGGGCAAGGTAAACAGAATCCTGGGACCAGTCCTCTGTGTGACCCTTTTTGAATAGAGGGCCTGGAGGATCTCTTTCAGAGCATACTCTTCCACTTTTGCAATCTTGAGTCTTTAAAGAATGAGACCTCAGTGGTTGTCATTACATCATTTTTCCTGTTCTTCCTTCCAAAGTTTTTGGTTTCTTTCTAATGCTAATACTTTTACAACCAAGTTCTGAGCTCCGTCTTGGCAAATGCCAACTTTAGCAGAGCTTCTTTTCTTTTAAAATTTAAACAGTCTGTTTTTGATTCTCAAGGTAGAGAGCAGATTAAAGAGTTCAACATACCAAAGTCACAAAATTTGTTCTTCCACCTCCCAAAAAGTCCTTGGACAGGAGAAAAAAAAATGCAGGAAAATTTTCTTTCTTTCTTTTAAAAAAAAAAACTAATTTTACTAGCTTGTCCATTCTTTTTCTACTCTCTATTGCAGTTATTCATTTATTTATTTTATTTTATTACAGGACAAATATCAATGAGACAGTTTCAAGACACATTAACAGGACAAATTCGATAAATTAATACATTACAAACTGTTTTCATAATGTTTTGGTATCATAAAAGTGCATATATAAGAGCCGGGCGTGGTGGCGCAGGCCTGTAATCCCAGCACTCGGGAGGCTGAGGCAGCAGGATTGTTGTGAGTTCGAGACCAGCCTGAGCTACAAAGTGAGCTTAAGGCCAGCCTGAACTGCATAGTGAGACCCTGTCTCAAAAAGACAAAAAAAAAAAAAAGTGCATATATATTATACTTGCAGACCTTAATATAGCAGATGTCTCTTATCAATAAATTAAGAGAGTGTAGCAGTTTACTTATCTTATTTTTAATTATTGAATTATATCACAGATTCAATAATTAGTCCTTTCTACCTTGTTATTTTCCTAGTGGTTGTCCATACTACTAGAAGCTGACATAATATCTTGTCCAACCACTATTAATGCAAATCTTGCGACTCATAGAATTATGCAGAAGCATGACATATTTATCCTAATTGTACGGTTTATAAATACACATCATGATTCTTCCTTTCTATACCCTTTTTTTTTTGTCTAGAACAGTCAAAGATGGGCACTCCATTGTCATTAAACCAATTTGGGTGCCTGAACTTGGCGACATAATCAAACACAGTCCAGCATTCCACAATAATAGTGAGTTATCTGAAGAAGTTGTTGACTGTAGCCATTTACAGCTCAACTTATTATTATGGCCCCACATTGTATATACTTTTCATTTTTATACTTTTCTGTTGGATGGTTAAGACTGAGATAGAGCAAGATCTATATACCAAAATGTGTAATTTTTGTTTCTGATGAGGTCAGTGAAGTCCACTCAGGGTGTATCTTGTAATCCTGTACCTTACTCTGTAGATCCTTTGTCTGTGTCATCCATGTGGATGAGTCATAGCCAATGTTTGACCAGTTTGCTCTCTGTGAGAGCCTGAGAGAAAATTTTCTCTCCATGTGATTATCCCCAGGCACACTATACATCATTGATCTCCTTGCTTTGTGGTTCCATAATCTCCTTGTTCAGAAAAATTTGGGGCACAACTGAGTTTCATGATGTTACACTACAGGTTCACCTATGTTCTGAGTCTTCGCTGACCTTGAAAGGCTAGGCTTAAAATGTTGGCTAGCCTTGTGGCTCTTCTGTTTCTCTAATTTTGTTCTATGAACTTAGGTTGTTAACCATCCAGAAGAAAAGCTGATTAGTACCCTGCAGCATATGCCGTTCAGTTTGCCCTATTGGACTCAATTCTTTTTAGTTGTTGTTGTACATTTCTACTTCTATATCTTCTTTTCACTTCTTATACTAGGGAGATTATATGATGTTTGCACATGTGTGTGTGGTTATTTCACTTATGCGTATATGTTCAACTGCCATCCACTTCAATATGAATGCTCCAATATAAATGCTTCTTAATAGCTGAATAATTCTCCATTATATAGAAATGCCACATCTTTTTCAACCATTCCTCATGTGATAGACATCTTGGTTGTTTCCAAGATTTTGCTACCACAAATTGTGATGCTATAAACATACATACACATATATCACTATGATACAATGTTTTTAGTTGCTCTGGGAAAATTCCCAGTTGGCTTGAATGGGATTTCCAGTCCTACTCTTTTGAGAAGTCTCCACACTGATCTCCAAAATGGTTCTACCAGTCTACATTTCCACCAGCAGTGAAGAAGTGTTCCCTTTTCCCCACAACCTCTCCAACATTTGTTGTTGGTTGATTTCCTTATGATAGCCATTCTTTCTGTAGTGAGATGGTATTTCAGTGCTACTTTTTATCTGCTTTTCATGGATGGCTAGTGACATGGAGCATTTTTTCATATATTTATGTGTTTCTTTAATATCATCCCGTGAGAAGTGTGTATTCATCTCAGATGCCCATTTCTGAATTGGGTCTTTTAAATTTGAGGGCCCTGTTATATCTTACTTCTTTATATATTCTAGACAGCAGACCTCTGTGACTGCTTATTAGTTAGGATTTTTTCAAAATTTGTGGGTTGTCTTTTCACTCTGGTGACAATTTCTTTTGGCATGCAGAAACTCCTCAAGAGTTGATCCCAGTTGTTGATTCTTTCAAGTGCTTCCCGTGCAAATGTATGTTGGTTCATGAACTTTTTACCTATGTCTTCAAGAGTTCTTCCTACTTTCCCTTCAAGGAAATTGAGTGGTTCTGTTTTAATGTTTATATCTTTAATCCATTTTGACTTTAACTTAGTGCATGGTGATAGAGCTAGGTCAAGTTATAGTTTTCGGCATGTAGGAAGCCAGCTTTTCCAGCACCATCTGTTAAAGGGCTATCTTTCTTTCAGTGACTATGTTTGGCCCATTTGTCAAAGATGTGATGGTGAGTGTGTTCATAGATGCTTCTGCATCTTCTAATATATTCTATTGATCCTCATGGTATTCATTGTCAATACTATGTTGATTTTATCACAGTGGCTTTGTAGTATGATTTCAAGTCAGGAATTGGGATGCCTCCTGTTTTGTCTTTATTGGCCAGGACTGATTTTGCTATTCTAGGTCTTTTGTGGTTCCAAATACATTTTAGGAACGATTTCTCTAGGTCTGGGAGGTATGTTGGTGGCAGTTTCATAGGGATTGCATTAAATCTGTACAGCAGTTTTGGGAGCATCTTCATGATGTTGTTTCTTCCTATAGAGGAGCAGGGAATATCTTTCCATTTTCTGAAATTCTTTATAATCTCTTTTCTTAGGGTGTTGTAATTGTCTTTGAAAAGATCTTTGACTTCCTCGGTTAAGTGAATTGCAATTTCATTTTCCACAGTGCTTTAGAAAAGGTATTATTTCTATTGTTTCTGTTTCAATGTGCTTGTTATCTGTGTAGAGGAATGCTATTGACTTTTGAGTACTGACTTTGTATCCTGCTATGCTACTGAATTTCCATACCGGTTCTAAGAGTTTCTTGATGGAATTTTTGGGGACTTCCAAGTAAAGTATCATTTTATTCTGCAAATAGTGATAATTATACTTCTTCTTTACCAATTCTTATTCCTTTTATTTCTCGCTCTTTTCTAATGGCTGTTGCTAATGAGTCCAAGACTATATTGAATAGGAGGGGTGATAGAGGACATCCTTGTCTTGTACCTGGTTTAAAAGTAAAAGATTTTCTTTTTTCACCATTTGGGATTATATTAGCTTTTGGGTTATCATAGATGGCTTTTATCAAGTTAAGATGGAGTCCATCTATTCCAACTTTCTGTAGGACCTTGAACATGACAGAGTGTTGGACACTGTCAAAAAGTTTCTCTGATCATGTGGTTTTTAGATTTCAGTCTATTAATATAGTGTATTACCTTTATAGATTTTCGAGTATTGAACCATCATTGCATCCCTGTTATGAATCCTACCTAGTGATGGTGTACGATCTCCTTGATTATTTGCTGTATTCTATTGGCTAGGATTTTATTCAGGATTGTTGCATCCATTTTCATGAGAGAGATTGGCCTCTAGTTCATTTTCTTGGTTGTGTCTTTCCCTGGTTTTGGAATCAGTATAATACTTGGCTCCAGAAATGATTTTGGGAGGACTGGTTGCTTTTGAATTTTATTGAAGAGTTTGTGCAGAGTAGGGATTATATCTTCTATAAATTTCTTGTAGAATTCAGCTGTGGATCCATCATGGCCTGAACTTTTATTTGTCATTAGGTTTTTTATTACGTTTTGCATTTTGTTGGGTGTTGTTGGTTTATTGAAAGTTGTTATATTTTCTTAATTCACATTTGGTAATTTATACCATTTGAGGAATCTGTCCATTTCCTCTGTGTCTTCTATTCTGTGAGTGTAAAGATTCTCATGGTAACTATTGATAATCTTCTGAATTTCCACTAGGTCTGGGGTGATTTCACCCTTTTCATTCCTTATAGCATGTACTTGAATTTTTTCTTTCCCCTTTTTGGTGAGGTTGACTAGAGGCTTATCAACTTTATTTAGTGTTTCAAAGAACAAACGTTTTGATTTGTGGATTGTTTGAACTGTTTTCTTCATTTCAAATGAATTAATTTATGGTATAATCTTTATGATTTCTTCCCATATTGTGCTCTGGGTTTCGTTTGCTCTTCTTTTTGTAGGTGTCTGAGGTACAACATCAGGGTGTTTATTTGTTCCTGTTCTGTTTTCCTAATCTGTGAGTTCATAGCTATGATTTTCCCTCTAAGAACTGCTTCCATCCCATCCCATAAATTCCGGTAAGTTGTGTTTGAATTTTCATTGAATTGCAGATATTGTTGAATTTCTTGTTTAATTTCTTCTGTGATCAGTTGATTGCTGAGTAGCATATTGTTTGGTTTTCATGAATTTAGTGGGTCTTTCTGGTTTCTTTTGCATTTATTCCTAGTTTTATTGCACTATGGTCAGATAATATGCATGGGATAATTTCTGTTTTCTTGCACATGACCTCTGGACTAGCATGTGGTCTGTTTTGGAAAATGACCCATGTGCAGCTGAAAAACATGTGTATTCAGCTGTGGTTGGGGGGAACACTCTGTATATGTCCACCAGGTCCATTTGTTCCAAGCTCTGGTTCAGTTCTCCTACTTCCTTGCTAATTTTTTGTCTGGTTGACCTATCTTTTTGAGATAAGGGTGTGATAAGATCTCCTGTTAAGATTGTGCTCTTAGACATTAAATTTTTCATGTCCCTTAAGATTTGTCTTACATAGTTGGGTGCTCCTGTGTTTGGTGCATAGATATTTATGAGTGTTACTTCTTGCTCTTGAATTTTTCCCCTGATCAATATATAGTGGCCTTCTTTGTGTCGTTTGATCCTTCTTGGTTTGAAGATGAGACTGTCTGAGAACAGAATTGCTATCCTGCTTTTTTCTGAGGTGTTGGGGCATGTAGTATTGTTTTCGATCCTTTGACTTTGAGCCTATGAATGTCCTTTTGAGTTAAGTGTGTTTCTTGTATATAGCATATTGTTGGATTTTTGTTTCCTAATACACTGTGCCAGTCTATTTCTCTTAATTGGTGAATTGAGTCCGATTACATGGATGGTTGTAATTGAAATGTGTTGACTTATATTTATTTACCTCATGCTATTTACCTGCAGCTGTTTACTTTTTGTAGCCTATGTTTATTTGTCTGTCCTGTTTAGTGGGATCCCTCCATTCTCATTCATGGCGTTCTGATTATTGTGATCTCTCACTAGAATATCTTTCAGCAGCCTGTACAGGGATGGCTTTGTCATCATGAAATTCTTCAGTTGTTCTTTGTCATGGAAGTATTTCACTTCCCCATCAAACTTAGAAGAGAATTTTGCAGGGTATAATAGTCTGCGCTGGAATTTGTTTTCATACAGGACTTGAAAAACTCTGCTCCATGCTCTCTTTGCCTTCAATGTTTGTGTAGAGAAGTTGGCTGCAATTCTGATGGGTTTTCGTTTGAATGTGATCTGCTTCTTCTCTCTAGCAGCTTTCAGTATATCATTCTTGTGTTGGATTTCTGGGATATTGACTATTATATGTCTCTTTGTATTTTAACTTTGGTTGAAGTTATTTGGTGTTCTGTATGCTTCGTTGACCTGAATGTTGGATTGATTCCTCATATTTTGCAAGTTTTCTGCGATTACTTCTGCCCATATTGTTTTTTTATGTCATTTGTATTGACTCTTTCATTCTCGTTGATACCAATTATTCTCACATTGTTCATCCTGGCATCATCTTGCAGGTGATGGATTATTTTTTCCTGCATTCTCATTGTTTTTAAGAGATCCTTTCTCACCTTTTCACTAGTTTCACCAGTGTCTTCAAGATCTGAATCTCTGTCTTCACTTTCACTCAAGTGGTTTTTTAGACTTGTGATTGATATTTTTAGTTCTTCTATATCTCTTTGACTCTGTTTCATTTCTTTTCTGTATTGCATTCAAGGAATACAACATATTTCTGAACTTCTCAATTTTTTTATCCATGTCTTCTTTAGAAGTGGTTATTAATCCTTTTTCTGCAGAGTTTCTTCCAAGTTGGGTTCCCTCTGTATAGTTCCGGACTTGTTTCTGTATTTCAAATGCTATGATTTCAAATAATTCTTTTTTTCAAAGAATTCCCTTTTGATTTCAGAAATAATTTGTGCTTTGAGTTCCTCATGACCTTTCTGTTGTTGTTTCTTTGCTTCAGATAGTGTTAATTCATACATTTCAGCTGGAATAGTGCTCTCTGCACTTGTTCTGGGTGAGCATTGGTTTTCCCCTTGATGTTTCTGGATCTGAGTCTTGATTTCAGATGTTATGTATTCAGCATTTCTTTTGTTATTTGAGGAATTACTTCTCATCTGATTTCCTCTATACCTTTCTGCTGTTGTTTCTTTGCTTCTGTTTTTTGTAATTCATTCATTTCAGCTGAGCTACGTCCACTTACTGCTGGATTTGAGGCCTGAGATTGCCTTTTTCTCCTTGTCCTTGTTATTTTGTTTAGCACTGATCTCTGACCTTTGGTGTAGAGCTTTGGTACAGCTCTAACCTTAGCATGTAATGAGATTCAGGTGCCAGTCTATTATGTTTGAGATTATCCTGTTATGCCTGTCCTGGATCTTGTTGTTGTGTTCAATTCCTTTTTGCTCCAGCTCCTGTGGTTCCCCTCTGCTGGTTTGCTAGTCAAGTGAACACGAACTGAACTAGAATGCAGAGTGAATAGTAAAAATTCCCACTATCTTGGCTGGGTTGGGGCAAGGATCCAGTAAGTTGCCAGAGTCAGCCCTCCTGTGTCAGGCAGGTCACTCTTTAGGTGGGTGGGTCTGGGATTTGGTGGGTCTGCTGGGCTCCCAAAGGATAGTGGATGTTCTTATTCACATGGTAGGCTGTGCTTGGTTAGCCAACCTGTGCTGGGTCCTGGGCCACGGGCCGGAACAGGAGAAAGCTCGTAAAGGTCCCTCCAGTGCAGCGGGCCTAGAGCCCTCATTCACAGGCCAAGCTGTGCTGGTTCTCGGGCTGTGGGTTGGGATTGGGGATCCGGGTAGCATGCATAGGAAGAAGCCCAAGAAAGGGTCTCCCTCAGACTCACCACACACTCACTGATCTGGTAAGCCTAGTAAGTCATGCAAGTTCCCACTCACTGGGAAGGCTTGGGGTGGGATCCAGGAGGCCGCCGGAGTCAGCCCCGCTGTCTGAGGCCAGTCTTTGCCTGGGCGGGCATGGGCAGGATGGAGTCATTACTGATATTGAAGCTCGACCTTATCATATTATATTCCTCCATTGCTGTTAAAGATGTGAATTAGTGTTGTCCACATGCAATGAGTAGCAGTAAGTTCGTTCTTATAGTAAGTAGAAATAAAAAATATCATAATTCTCTCCATAATTATCCTCTGTTGAAGGAGCAGAGATATCAGACAAGTTGTACTTACTGAACAACTGCTTTATAACTGATTATAATGTTACTAGTGTCATGACGAGTAATAATTTCTTATGCTATAATAAACTGTGATTTATAAAAAGTAAAAAATTTGTATCATTTCCATTTCAATTCTATGTATGGCTAGTTCAATACCCACATTAATTTTCCACAAGTAATTTACTAGTTCTTGACATAAAACTATACAAATTTTAATAAACTTTGGAAATTTTTTATATCTGGTTTTGTTTCCTCAGGATGACATTATAAATGTGTACTCTTAATATTACACAAATAATCATTTTTCTAAAAGCAATACAACAATGCCAATATTTGATTTGGTGACTATCAGAAGTTACTTTCTTGGAGACAAGAGCTTTTTTTAATTTGTATTTTGACAGGTGTTATGGAATGGATCTCAAATGTTCCCTGAAGGCCATGTGTTCAATTTAGTCAACAGGGCAGAGATGTCCACAGCTGTGGTAGGAAGACATTAGGTCATTAGCACTGCCTTGATGGTCTCATGGCCCACCCTTTCTTTCCCTTTGTATCACCTCTCTCTCTTTGCTACCTGGCCACCATCCAGCAGACAGTTTCTTCCACCACAACCTTGGTGCTGTGGTGTGTTTGTGAGTCTTGAATGATGAGGCCAAATGACTACAGCCTGAAATAAAGATTTTCCTCTTTGAAATTTTTTATCACAGTAGCAAAAAGTTGATCAGTACATCAACTTGCAACATTCCATTTCTATATAAACAGTTCACATGAATGATCAAATGAAATAAAATTGTACTGCTGATTTCTGCTGGTCTATTGAAAGTAGTAGCGTTTATTTTTTGTTTTCTTCTTTATAATTTCATATAACTACTTAAAACCAATTTTTCAGGTTTATATTTGGTAACCTAAACAGATATTTAAAGATACTGAACATTATGTAAGGACTGTGAAGATATCTTAGCCTTCCTGGCAAGAGCAAAAAACCCAGATTTGTTGCCTGCGACCACATGCCATGCCAGCCCTACCCTGGGCACACTGTGTGAGACACTGAGAGCAGATATGGTGGTATATACAGTTAATCCTTGTGCTGGGGAGGCTGAAGCAGGAGGATCACTATAAATGCAAGCTCTGTAGTGAAATCCTATACCAAATAAATAAAGAAAAATTAGGATCACTAGCTAAACGTTACCAGATATTAGTTTTTCTAATTCCTAATCAGGTCTCCTGATAAAAGTATATTAGGGAACATTGCTTAGAGCTAAAACCTTGTAATTTTTTTTGTAACTTGCATTTCAGAATAGCCCATGCAGAGGTCTTGGTCAAGAAAATAGATAACAGACCCCTTTCAAGCCAGAATGCCTCACATATGGGTTTGGGAGGGGCAAGAGAGAAAGAGATACAGATAGTGATAGAGATAGAGACAGAAACAGAGACAGAGAATAGATAGATAGATAGATAGATAGATAGATAGATAGATAGATAGACAGACAGACAGACAGACAGACAGACAGACAGACAGAGGCAGAGGCAGAGGCAGAGACAGACAGGGAGTGCATGCATATATGTCTCTCTCAGGAAACTTATTTCATAAGAACAGTGGACAGAAAACAAGAGCATACTCCACCTGAGTGTGAGTGGTTCCAAAGTTCATGAGATCATGCCTAGCGTGAGCTACCGTCTGCTGTACCTTAACCTCAGAACCATTCCTGACAATGTGTTCTCACCAACCCTAAATTCTCACACATCCAAGCCATGTCAACTGTCCCTCCTCCCATCACAGGGAGGAAGGAAGAAGAAAGGGAGAAAACATTGAAGATCAGCTTGGAGTATTATGGAGTTGAGTGAACCCTGAATATATATCCTCCTTTGTAGTAAGATCATTCCCTGGCATGCCTGAGAATCTCTTTGTTTTAGTCAGGCCAACAAAAGAAGAGGACAAAATCTGTTGCAGTTGGAAATAAAAACAGATGGAAGAGAATGAGTCCCTCAATTCTTGTGGCCTGTGAAGGATTATGAATGGAAACATGACAATGTCTCAAGATGCCCATGCCTCAGACTATGACTTTGTGGGAGTAACAGCACCTGTATCTTCTCCTGCATTTAGTCGGAAAGGCCCTTCCTCCCCTCCAAAGTAGCCTACATTTTCAGAGTTACAATATGAAAAATTCAAAATGAAATGAGGAGCTTCTGTTGTTACTGACTGATGAATAGGAAAGGATTATAAAAAATGAGAGTCCGAAACTTTGCCAGTGGGAAAATACTTTCTCTGTGAAGAACTTCATCATACTAATTTTGCTTATTCAACAAACATTTATCAAGGGGAATACAGTGACTCTCAGGGGTCTTCATGTGCCAATTTTTAAATTTCTGTGATAAAAGTTAGCTGTTTTACTAATACTAATGTCTGAGAAAATAAACTTAGATGTGAGCTTTTGCAAGATTATGCCAGTTGTGTGGCACCAATAACATGCATATATGTACTTTGAATAGTATCATTGAAACTCAAATAGAAAAAATCAGAGAGGTCCTGAAAACCCAGAAAAATTCTAGAATTTTCATTTCATGACTTTATGAATAGTAATGTCAGATGGTGAATTGCTCTGGAATTCCAACAGAATATATTTCTAATACTGGCTCTGAAATGTATGAAATGATGTGTTTTTTTTTAATAAGGCAACTTGATTCAACATATTTACATTTAAACCCTACAATAGCACCATCTATACAAGACAGTTTATTAAGATGATAGAGTAGCATTTTCCATGAGGTAAACAATATGATCAATATGAGCTCCACTTATGTTAGCCTACACTTTCTCTCCATTTATGTGCAGTGAAACACAAGTGAAGAATTAAAAACTTCACACAAGAAGATCTTAGTCTGGTAAGAAAATAGATATATAAACACAAATGCAGCACATTGATAGGATGTGATATTAAAATGTAACAGATAGAAAAAAAGTAGTAAAAAAATATTTTCCTAATGACCATAAAATAAACTCTAAAAAATTTTGTGCAATAAAACTTACCCCTGGCAAATATCCAGTTGATGATAATATTGATAACAATTATGATGCACAAGATTTATTTCATATTTGCTATGCCTTATGAACCCAACTCCCTATATTACCAGATACTTGCAACAATCTAGTGAAGGAGAAATATAATTTCCATGTTGAAAAATATTAAAGTTGTACACATAGCATGGAGAAAGCTGAAACTGACTTGATTCTCTCTAATTCAAAAATCTCTACAAAACCATCATCATCAGAGCTCAACTAGCATGAAGTGGTTTCTCCCACCATTATAGAAGTCAGGCTGACAGAGGGCAACTACAGGGACCTGGTGAGCTCCCCCTCCCACCATTGGCAGAGTTTGGCTGGACTGCAACTGCTTTTCCCACCATTGTATAATGCAGGAGGTACTCAGAGAGTTACAGAGTCCTGGTAAGCTCCACCCAGGCCCCATTACACTCTCTGGAGCTGCAGATGCTTCTCGCAACATTGCACAAGTCAGGTGAACAGAGGACATCTATAGGACTGGGTGAGCCATGTCCGCCTCATTGTCAGAGCTTGGTCTAGCTTCAACTTTTCCCATGACTGTAGAAGTAAAATAGACAGAGGACAGCTGCAGAGAACTGGTGAGTCCTGACCAACCCACTCACCACTGCGAGAGCTCAGCTGAGCATCATTGGCTTCTTCTATCATCACCATCACCATAGCTCTGCTAAGCGGCTACTGCTTATCCCACTGGTAGTGGAAGTCTCAATGAACACTCCCCCAACCCCAATATCCAGCAAGCCTTTTGGACACTCAACCTGCAGTCATCATCATCAGATCCTTCTTAAGCTGCAGCTTGTCTCCTCTGCCCCACTGATGTGGAAGTCACACTGAACCCCACACAGCAGGAGCATTCATAAGCCCTTCGCACCATCCCAATCTTATGGGAGAATTTGATCACCCACACCGTACCATCATTACAAAGTCAAGGTACATTTTGGGAGCTCAAA
The DNA here is from genome assembly GCA_004027165.1 of Ctenomys sociabilis. Taxonomy (NCBI): domain Eukaryota; kingdom Metazoa; phylum Chordata; class Mammalia; order Rodentia; family Ctenomyidae; genus Ctenomys; species Ctenomys sociabilis. The sequence goes on from PVKA01010345.1 coordinate 27,066, forward strand.
AAACATGAAAAGGAAATTACAAAAGGAAATCTCTGACCTCTAGCCTACCCAAAACAAGTCTAAGAGACAGTCATAGAAGAACTTGGAAGTCACATACCTGAAATTTCTTTTCTTTTTTTCTTTTTCTTTTCTTTTCTTTCTTTCTTTTTTTTTTTTTTTTTTTTTTTTTTTTTTTTTTGTGGAACCAGGGATTGAACTCAGGCTCTTGTGCTTGGCAGGCAAGTGCTTATTCTACTGAGCCACCTCCCTAGCTTTGAAATTTCAGAAATAAACACAATTGAAGAAACAACTCCATCAGGCCATGGAGGAAATCAGATCCAAAAATAATGTCTCATGCAATAAAAAAAGAAAGGAAGAACAATAATGAAAGAATTTATCAGTATATCTAAAGAAGACATAGATTAAAAAGCAGAGGAGAATATGAAAATAATGGAAACACTAAATGGATAATACAGAAAAGAGCTAGCACACATACAGTAGACTCAAACAGACATCCAGGATGTTAAGCATTACATTAAAAGCTGGCAAAAACTCTTGAATGAAATATAAAATACAATTTCAGACCTTGAAGATAGCATTACAGCTAATTTTTACAAAAAGAAAGCTCAAGCGAGCAACCAGCCTGAGACATCCAGGGCCACCTCGCCTGACAACTCCCCAGAGACCTAGCCCCCAACCCCGCTGAGTGAGGGGGAATTTCTCAGACACTCAGCATCCCGGTTTGATGAGTGTGTGGTGAGTCTGTGGGAGAGCCTTTGGCTTCTTCCCGTATGTGCTGTGCTACTCGGAGCCTCCACCCCAAAGCCTGTCGAGCAAGTGAACAGCCTGAGACATCCAGAGCCAAGCCGACTTGCCTGGCAACTCCCTGGAGTCCCGCCCCTAAGCCCAGTGAGCAAGTGTGTTTATCCAACGCCCTTGGCATCCAAGTTTGGTGAGTGTGTGGTGAGTCTGACCGAGATCCTTTGGCTTCTACCTGTGTGCTCTGCACCTCAAAGCCTCAGGCCCCAAGACATCCTAGCCAGAGACCTGCCTCAGACACCTCAGACAGGCCTCCCTGGCAACTCCCTAAAGCTACTGACCCCAAACATGCCATGGGAGCGAGAAATTTTGGTGACTCTCCTGGTACTTGATCCACGCCCGCCAGACCTGGTGACTGTGAGGGAGAGCTTCTCCACCCCCCTGGTGCTCCCATGACCAGGAACCCAAAAGAGGAGAGCCACAGAAGCTGAAGCAAAAAAGAACTGACCACAACAGCTAGATCCAGGCCAGGCATAACTGGATAATCTCAAACTTAATAGACTGGTGCCTGAATCCCATTATGCACTAAGGTTATAGCTGCACCAAAGCTCTATAACAAAAGTCAGAGGTCAGTGCTAAACAAAATGACAAAGACAAGGAGAAAATGCAATTTCAGGCCTCAAGTCTATCAATAAGTGCAGAGGACACTAATTAGCTGAAATGAATGAATTAACAGAGATGGAAGCAAACAAACAACAGCAGAAAGGTATAGAGGAACTCAGACCAGAATTGATGCCTGAAATAAAAAAAAATAAATTTTTGAATACATGGCATCTGAAGTAATGAATCAAATGCACAAACATATGGGGGAAATCAAATGCCCACCCAGAACAAGTGCAGAGAACACTATTCCAGCTGGAACATATGAATTAAAATGTCTCAAGCAAAGAAACAACAGCAGAAAGGTACAGAGGAAATCAAAGCAGAAATGATTCCTGAAATTAAAAAAAGAGTTTTTGGAAATCATATCATCTGAAGGAGAAAATCAATTCTGGAAATATATAGAGCCAAATAGAATTTGGAAGAAACTCTGGAGTAAAAGAATTAATACCTACCCCTAAAGAAGACGTTGGTAAAAAAAAATAGAGGAGATCAGAAACATGATGGATTCCTGGAATGAGCAATACAAAAAACAAATACAACTTATTAAGCAGAATCAAAGAGATATAGAAGAAATACAAATATCAATCATGAGTCTACAAAATCATTCGAGTGAAAGCGAAGACAGACTTTCAGATCTTGAAGACATTGGTGCAGCTAGTGAAAAGGTGAGAAAAGATCTCTTAAAAGTAATGAGAATGCAAGAAAAAAATAATCCATCACCTGCAAGATGACGCCAAGATGAATGATAGGAAATTAATAGGCATAAATGAGAATGAAGGAGTCTATACAAATGAAATAAAAAGGATACGGGCAAAAGTAATAGCAGAAAACTTGCCAAATATGAGGATACAATCCAAAATTCAGATCACTGAACCATATGGAACACCAAATAACTTCAACCAAAGTTAAAATACAACGAGACATATAATAGTCAAGATCCCAGAAATCCAACACAAGAATAATATACTGAAAGCTGCTAGAGAGAAGAAGCAGATCACATTCAAAGGAAAACCCATCAGAATTGCAGCCAACTTCTCTACACAAACCATGAAGGCAAGGAGAGCATGGAGCAGAGTTCTTCAAGTCCTGTATGAAAACAGATTCCAGCGCAGACTATTATACTCTGCAAAACTCTCTTCCGTTTGATGGAGAAGTGAAATACTTCCATGAGAAATAACAAATAAGAATTTCATAATGACAAAGCCATCCCTACACAGACTACTGAAAGGGGTTCTAGAGAGGGAACTCAGTGACTACAACTCCCGGACTGAGAACAGAAGGAACCCACTAAACAGGACAAACAAACACCGGATTAAAAGGAATAAACATCAGCAGGTAAATATCATGACAATCATAAGTCGAAACATTTCAATTATAACCATCAATGTAAGTGGACTCGATTCATCAATTAAGAGAAATAGACTGGCACAGTGGATTAGGAAACAAAATCCAACAGTATGCTGTATACAAGAAACACACCTAACCCAAAAAGACTTTTATAGGCACTATGTCAACGGACGGAAAACAATACTACATGCACCAGTACCTCAGAAAAAAGCAAGAGTAGCAATTCTGGTCTCAATCAGTCTCAACTTCAAACCAAGAAGGATCAAACATAAAGAAGCCCACTATATATTGGTCAGGGAAAAAAATTCAAGAGGAAGAGGTAACATTCATAAATATCAATGCACCAAACACAGGAGCACCCAACTATGTAAGACAAATATTAATGGACATGAAAAATATCCAAGACCACAATCTCAAGTGGACACATTAATACCACCTTATCTGAAAAAGATAGGTCAATCAGACAAAAAAAAAAAAAAATAGCAAGGAAGTAGGAGAACTGAAACAGCACTTGGAACGAATGGACCTGGTGAACATATATAGTGTTCCACCCAACCACAGCTGAATACACATGTTTTTCAGCTGCATACAGGTTATTTTCTAAAATAGACCACATAGTAGTCCATAGATCATGTTTAACTATATGCAAAAAACAGAAATTATCCCATGCATATTATCCGACAACAGTGCAATGAAACTGGAAATAAATGACAAAACGAACCAAAAAAGCTTCTAAATTCATGGAAATTAAAGAAAACTGTACTCAGCAATCAATGGATCACAGATGAAGTTAAACAAGAAATTCAACAATATCTGCCATTCAATGAAAATTCAAGTACAACTTACCAGAATTTATGGGATGAGATGAAAGCAGTTCTCAGAGGAAAAATCATAGCTATGAACTCACACATTAGGAAAACAGAACGGGAACAAATACACATCCTAATGTTGCACCTCTGACATTTAGAAAAGGAAGAACAAACGAAACCCAGAGCGCAAAGATGGGAAGAAATAAAAAAGATTAGAGCAGAAATTAATTCAATGGAGAAGAAAGCAGCTCAAAGAATCCACAAACCAAAATGTTGGTTCTCTGAAAGACTAAATAAAGTTAATAAGCACTTAACTAATATCATCAAAAAGAGGAAAGAAAAAATTCAAGTACATGCAATAAGGCATGAAAAGTGTGAAATCATCACAGACCCAGTGGAAATTCAGAAGATTATCAATAGCTACTTTGAGAATCTTTACTCTCACAGGAGAGAAGACACAGAAGAAATGGACAAATTTCTCAAAAGGTACAAATTACCAACAGTGAATCAAGAAGATATAACAACTCTCAATAAGACAATAACAGCCAATGAAATACAAAATGTAATCAAAAAGCCTATGGTCAAAGAAAAGTCAAGGTCCTGCTGGATTCACAGCTGAATTCTCCAAGCAATTTATATAAGATATAATCCCAAACTCTTCAATGAAATTGAAAAGGAAGCAGTCCTCCCAAAATCATTTCTAGAGGTGAGTATTATGCTGATTAAAAAACAAGGGAAAGACACAACCAGAAAAGAGAACTACAGGCCAATCTCCCTAATGAACATAGTTGCAAAAATCCTCAATAAAATTGTAGCAAACAGAATACAGCAAATCATCAAGAAGATCATACACCATGTACAGGAAGGATTCATACTAGTGATGCAAAGATGGTTCAATACTTGAAAATCTATAAATGCAATACACTATATTAACAGATTGAAATCTAATAACCACATAATCATCTCAATTGATGCAGAGAAAACTTCTGACAAAGTTCAACACTGATTCATTTTCAAAGTCGTACAGAAAATTGGAATAGATGAACTCTAACTTAACTTGATAAAAGCCATCGATGACAACCCAAAAGCTAATATAATCCTAAATGGGAAAAAAATGAAATCTTTTACTCTTAAATCAGTTAAAAGACAAGGATGCCCTCTATCAACCCTCCTATTCAATATAGCTTTGAAATCATTAGCAACAGCCATTAGAAAAGAGGGAGAAATGAAAGGAATAAGAATAGGTAAAGAAGAAGTTAAATAGTCACTATTTGAAGATGACATGGTGCTTTACTTAGAAGACCCAAAGTATTCCACCAAGAAACTATTAGAACTGATATGGAAATTCAGTAGTATAGCAGGATACAAAATCAATACTCAAAAGTCAATAACATTCCTCTACACAGATAATAAGCACCCTGAAGCAATAGAAACAATACCTTTTACAATAGCACCACGGAAAATGAAATACCTTAGAATTCACTTAAACAAGGAGGTCAAAGATCTTTTCATGGATAATTACAACACCCTAAGAAAAGAGACTATAGAGAGTTTTAGAAAATGGAACAATGTTCCCTACTCCTGGATAGGAAGAAACAACATCGTGAAGATGGCCATACTCACAAAATTACTGTACAGTTTTAATGTATCCATATCAAACTGCCACCAACATACCTCCCAGATGTAGAGAAATCATTCCTGAAATGTATTTGGAACCACTAACAACACAGAATAGCAAAGGCAATCTTGGCCAATAAAGACAAGGAAGGAGGCACCACAATTCCTGACTTGAAATTATACTACAAAACCACTGTGATAAAATCAAAATGGTATAGGCAATGAAATCGACCTGAGGATCAATGGAATAGATTAGAAGATGCAGAGGAATTACAAACACACTAACCCATTTGATCTCTGCAAAGGGGCCAAACAAGCCTACCGGAAGAAAGACAGCCTCTTTAACAAATGGTGCTATAAAACCTGGCTTTCTACATGCCAAAAACTAAAACTTGACCCAACTCTATCACCATGCACTGCGCTAAAGTCAAAATGGATTAAAGATCTAAACATTACAGTGGAAACACTCAAATTGTGAAATAGAAAGTAGGAAGAAGTCTTGAAGACATAGGGGTAGGCAAACAATTCATGAACAAACATATATTTGCCCGAGAAACAGTTGAAAGAATCAACATCTGGGATCAATTCTTCTTGAGAAGTTTCTGCACCTCAAATAAATTGTGAACAAAGTAAAAAGACAACCCACAAATTTTCAGAAAATCGTAACTAATAAGCAATCAGACAAAAGTCTGCTGTCTAGAATATATAAAGAAATAAGATATAACAGGACCCTCAAATTTAAAGACCCAATTCAGAAATGGGCATCTCAGATGAATATACACTTCTCAGAGGATGAAATTAAAGAAGTGAATAAATATATGAAAAAATGCTCCACATCACTAGCCATCCATGAAATACAAGTTAAAACAATACTGAGATACCATCTCACTCCAGAAACAATGGCTGTCATAAAGAAGTCAACCAACAACAAATGCTGTAGAGGATGTGGGGGAAAAGGAGCCCTTCTCCACTGCTGGTGGGAATGCAGACTGCTGCACCCATTGTGGAAGTCAGTGTGGAGACTCCTCACAAAACTAGGACTGGAAATCCCATTCAAGCCGGCTATCCCGGGAAGTTTCCCAAAGGAACTGAAAACATTATATCATAGTGATATATGTGTTCCTATGTTTATATCAGCACAATTTGTGATATCAAAATCTTTAAAACAACCAAGATGCCCATCACTTTAGAAATGGTTGAAAAATATGTAGTATTTCTATACAATGGAATATTACTCTGATATAAAGAATGATACAGTTGAAACATTTATATTGAAGTGGATGCCACTTGAGCATATACTCATAAGTGAAATACACCAGACACACATGTGCAAATATCATATCGTCTCCCTAGTATAAGATATCAAAAGAAGAATTACAAATAGAAATGTATAACAACTAAAAGAAGTTAGTCAGATAGTTAGGGCACACTGAAAGGCATATGCTGCAGGGTACTAATCAGCTTCTCTTCTGGATGTTTAACAACCTAAATTCACAGGTCAAAAAGTGGAGAAATGGAATAGTTGCGAGGTCAGCCTTTCAAGGTCAGTGAATACTCAGGACATAGGAGAACATGTACTGTAACATTATGGAACTCAGTTGTGCCCCACATTTTCTGATCAAGGACATTATGGAGCCATAGTGGAATGCAATCAATGACCTATAGTGTGCCTAAGGAGAGTGACATGGAGAGAAATCTTTCTCTCAGGCTCTCACAGAGAGCAAACTGGTCAAGTAATGACTATGACTCATCCACATGGCTGACACAGGCAAAGGATCTACAGAGCGAGGTACGGGGTTACACAGTAAACCTTGAGGCAACTTGACTGACCTCATCAGATATAAAAGCTTCATTTTTTGTTATATAGATCTTGCTTTATCTCGGTCTTAACCATCCAGCAAAATATATAAAAATAAGGTGTAAAAAATAAGGCAATAGTAACAAGCAGAGCTGTGAATGGTTCTAGCCAACAACTTTTTCAGATAACCCACTATTATTGTGGGCTGCTGGACTATGTTTCATTATTTCACTGAGTTCTGGCACCTATGATAATTGAATGACAATGGAATGTCCATCTTTGACAGGACTAAACAAATAAAGGTGATACAAACAAAGAACCATTCTGTTTTTATAAACATTACAGTTGGGATTAATAGACAGTATGTCTGTATAATTCTGTGAGATGCATGATTTGTTCTAATACTGTTTGCATAGGATATTCTGTGGGGTCCTTGTACTATGGACAACTACTAGGAAGACAACAAGGTACAAAGTATTAGTTATTGAAACTGTACTATAATTCAGCTTTAAAAATAGGATGAGTATACAGCTACATTCTCTTAATTCATTGATTAAAGACATGTGCTCTAATAGTGGTGTTTGTAGGTAGAATATCATGTATGCACCGTGTACGACAAAAAACTACTACAAAAAGTGTGCACTGTATTAATTATTGAATCTGTCCTGCTAATTTGATTTGAAACTGTCTCATTGCTATTTGTTATTCAGTAAAATAAAATAAAATTTAAAAATAATATCTTATCTCTACATTAAATTTGATGCATAGTTTTGCAATGTGCAACAATCTGGGTCAGAAGTTGTTTTCTTTCAGGACCTGAAGTATCTCATTTCAAGTTCTTCTTACTTAATGGTTGTGTTGAGAAATTTGCATGATTATGATGGTCGTTCCATCATAAGTAATCTGCTTATTTTCTCAGACAACTTCTCATATTCTGTTCTTTAGCTGAATTTCTGGGATCTTGATTCCTATGTGTCTGGATATAGATTTACTTTGATTATGGGTAACTGGAGTTCTATATTCCTCATTTTCTTATTATAGGTCTTGGGGGTAGGGCTCTGGATGTCGCGGTGGGTGTGTGGAGAATCCAAAGGCTCTCCCACACACTCACGGAACTGGGCTCGCGTGGATCGGGTGCCGCGAGGGTTAGAAAAATTGTCCGAGAGATAAGCTATTGCATTGACAAAGAACTGAAGAAATCCATAACCACTAAAGCAACACTACATAGTGGACTTCCAGATATTCTTGAAAGAGACAAAATGACCACAACTTCAAGCACAACAACATAAAAGAACCACCAAGCAGAGCAAGCAATTAAACAAAGGGGTAAATTAAAGATCCTACAGTAGGCAAATAACATAATGAGCTAATACACATTAGTTACAACCATCAATGTAAATGGCCTCAATTCATCAGTCAAAAGAAGCAGACTGACAGAGTGAACTAGAAAAAGGTCCAACAATATTCTGTGTACAAGAATCACATTTAACTCAAAAAGATATTAAATGAACGAAAGCCAAAGGAAGGAAAGCAATATGTGTTATGACAGGAACCCATATAAAAGCACAGGCAGCTATTCTGGTTGCTGACAATGTCAACTCAAACCAAGAATGATCAAAAGGGATAAACAAGGTTATTATATACTTGTTAGGTACAAACTGAAAGAATCAGAGATAAAAGATTATAAACAAATGTATACACAATGTAAGAGCAACGAACTACATAAGAATTTTAACAGACACAAAAAATTAAATGAGCAATAATACAGCTGTACTGGGGAACTTTGTCACTCCATTGGCACAAAGAGACAGATCAACTATGTAAAAAATCAACAAATAAAAGAGTTAAATCACAGTTGTGAAAAAATAGACTTAGAAATTTACATAGTATACCACACAACAATGTCAGAATACACATTCTTTTAAAAGATGCATTTATTTATTTATTTATTTGGTACAGTGGCTCACTATGGAGCTTGGACTCATAGTGATCCTCTTGTCTTCAGCCTCCCCAGTGCTGGGATTGCAGTTATGCACCACCATGCCTGGTTTCTGTGGCCAGCTCAGTGCGGGGCTGGCATGGCGTGGAGTACCAGAGATCAAACCTGGATCCTTGTGCTTGCCAGGATTAGAACATTGAGCTATCTTTCTTGCACAGAAGACACATTCTTTACAAGCGCATATGGAATATTCTCCAAATAGACCATATAAAACACATAGAGCAGGTTTAAATAAATGCGGAGTATTTGAAATTGTCCTATTCAAATGCTGTCTGACCATAGTGCAATGAAACTGGAAATTATTGACAGAAGAAACATCAAAAACTTCATAAACATATGGAAATTGCATGACACCTTCCCATATAATCAATGGATCACAAATGAAATTATAGAAGAAATTAAACAATATTTACAATCAAAGGAAAACTTATTGGAACCTGTGGGATGCAATGAAAGTTGTACTGAGAGGGAAATTGATAGTGGTAAATTCTCACATTAGGAAGACAGAAGGATCCCCCAAATAAAGAATTTTATGCTTCACCTTCAATGTTCCCCAGTACAAGCATTTAATAAAAGAAGAAAAAATTCAGCCTAAAGCCCAAAGAAAACAGGAAATTATAATCAGAGTAGAAATTATGATAATGCAAACAAAACATTAATGATATGGAAACAAAGAAAACACAAGAAAAAACTAATGAATCAAGGAGTTAGTTATTTGAAAGAATAAATAATTTGATAAAACCCTAGCCAAGCCTATCAGAAAAGAAAAGAAATAATTTAAATTCATGCAATAAGGAATGGAAGTGTTAAACCACTACATACTCTAGAAAAATTCAGAAAATCATCAATACCTATGTCCAAAATCATTTCTCTCACAGCATAGAAAGTGTAAAAGAATTAGGTAGGCTCTTCTATCCTAGATATGTATGTTCTACCAAAACTTAATCAAGAAGATGTATTCTGAATGACCCAGTATCAGTGAATGAAATTAAAAAACTAAACAAAGAAAATGCCAAGTGTTCATGGATTCGCAGATGAATTCTACAAGAAATTTAGAGCATATTTAATGCAAACACTCTCAATCTCTTCAAAGAAATAGAAATGGAAACAATTCTCCCAAACTCATTCCTAGAAATAAATTCCTACTCTGATGTCAAACCCAGAGAAAGACCAAAACAGGAAAACTACAGGCCAATCTCCCTAATCAGCACAGATGCAAAAATTCTCAATAAAATACTACCACACAGAATGCAGCACATCATGAAGAGGATTACACATTATGACTTAATGGAATGTATCCCAGAAATGTAGGAATGGATTAACATACACAAATCCACAAATTTTATATGCCACATTAACAGGTCTAAAGAGAAAAAAACACATACTCATATAAATAGATGCTGAAGAAGCTTGTGACAAAGCCCAACATTAATTCATGAAAAAAACCCACAGAATATTGGAATATATGGTCTCTACCCCAACTTAAATAAAAACCACCTTTGACATACCAACAGCAAACATCATAGTAAATGGTTGAAAATTGAAAGCCTTTACTTTAAAATCAGAAACAAGACAATAGTGCCCACTGTCACTGCTCCTGTTTAATATAGTTCTGTATACATTAGCCAGAGCTATTAGACAAGAGAAAGAAATAAAATGAGTAATGATTGGAAAATAAAAAGTGAAATTATTACTTTTTGCAGATGATATGATACCCTACATAGAAGAACACAAAAACTCCATCAAGAGACTTGTAGACTTAAAAACCAAATTCAGTAGTTTAAGAGGATACAAAGTCCTTACTCAAAAACAAATAGCATTTTTGTATGCGAACATCAAAAACATTCAGAGAGAAATTATGAAAATGACATTTTTCACAATAACCTCATCTAAAATGAAATACTAAGAAATCAATCTCACCAAGTAAATAAAAAACTTAACCAGTGAAAACTGCAATACTCTGAGAAAAGAGATCAAAATGGATTTCAGAAAATGAAGATATTCTTTGTTCATCAATAGGAAGAACCAACATTATTAAAATGACCACACTGCCAAAATCGTTTCATAGATTCGATGCAATCCAGGTTAAAATAGCACTAGCATACCTCACAGATTAGAGAAAACACTCCTAAAAATTCGTCTGGAATCAGAAAACACCTAGAATAGCAAAAACAATCTTGTGCGATAAAGAAAAGGTAGGAGACATCAAAATCACTGACTTGAAATTATAATACAAAGCTATGGTGATAAAATCAGCATGATACTGGCAAAAAAATATGACCTGAGGATCAAAGGAACAGATTCAAAGATGCAGACACAATGCAAAACACAATGCAAAGCACATTCAACAGATTCAAAGATGCAGACACAATGCAACCACCTTATCTTTGACAAAGAGGCCAAACACATTTACCAGAAGAAAGATATCCTCTTTAATAAATGGTGCTTTAAAACTGGCTTTCTATGTGCTGGAGGCTAAAATTACACCTATGTCTATCACCATACAGTCAAAATGCATCAAAGATATAGATATTAAAAGTGAAACATTAAATTTTATGGAGGACAATGTAGGTAGAAATCTTATCATGAGGTAGGTAGAGAGTTCATGAAAAGAAAGCAAACTGTAAAGGAAATATTTCAAAGAATCAAGAATTGGAATAATATTTTGTAATGTTTCTGCATATCAAAAGAGTAAAATGAAAATGGCACAACAGAGTAAAATGAAAATGCACAAATTGAAATAAACACAGGCAACTATCTCTCAGATAAAGAATTGCTGTCTAGAACATAAAAAGACATTTTAAAAATCAGATCTCCAAAGACCTGATCTAAATATAGGCTTCTGAGATGAACATACACTTCACAAATAAAAAGATACAAATGGCAAATACATATAAAAAATATTCAGCATCATTGGTCGTTCAAGAGATGCAAATTAAAATAACTCTACGAGACTACGTTAAACCAGAAGGAATGACTATCATCAAGAAGTCAACAAGTAACAACTGCTAGAGGAGTTGTGGGGAAAAAATAGACACTTCTCCATTGTTGGGTGGAGTACAAACTGATACAAACATTGTGGAAATCAGTGCAGAGATTCCTCAAAAAGTTAGAATTAGATATCTCATCAAATCTAACTATTCCTCTCCTGGGTACTTTTCTAAAAGATGTGAAATCATACCACAGTGATATATTCACCCATGTTTGTCACAACATATTCTGTCATTGCTAAAACTTGGAAGCAACCCAAATGCCCATCAACTGAATAATAGGTAAAAAAGATGTGATATTTTTACCCAATGGAGAATTAATCAGGTATAAAAAGATAAATCCCAGGTTTTTATGAGTGACTGGCTACAACTAAACATACCGGTAAGTGAAATAAGTCCTTCCTGCATGTGAAAATATAGTATTGTCTTGGTAGTGTGAAAACTGAAAGAGTAAATAAAATCTGAAGGTGCAGTAGACACTATGATGTTCAATGGGAATGAAAATCTGGGATGATAAAAGGGACAAAAAAGAAGTGAAAAAGGTATCTTTATGTACACATACAGGATAGCTTGGATGATTGCACTGCTGCTTTCTGCTGGTCTATTAAAAGAAGCAGTGAATGTTTATTTCATTTTTTCTTCCCATTTTTAATTTCCTATAAATTCTATTTTCCAATTTTGCAGGTTCATATTTAGTAACCTAAGCAACAAATTTGATGATAACATTATGCAATACAACAACCATTATCAAATTACTATTACTTTTTTAAGTGAAATTTTGTATTATTTCTATTTTTTTCAGAATTTTGTGCTCTTTAAAAAATTTTTAAAAGCTCCACAATTCATTTCTTTTTATGTATTAATAGTAAATCATAATTTATTGTATAGGAACTCTAATTAGTTTGAATTTCAATAGGCTTTTTGTTGAGTATATTTGAGCATCTCTTCTTACCTCATCCCATGTGAAATTTCCTGTGTTTCACACTCCAGATGGAACTGAGCAAACGTGCTATACATGACATGCAATATCTTCCCTTCATGAGGTTCTCACTTGCACTGACTTGGGATCTAGAACACATGCCTCACATCTAACGCTATAGGGTTTTACCTGCTCCTGCCAGTGTGTGTTTATGTGGAGATGTGCACAGGACTTGATACCAGAAAGGTAAATTCAAGCAGAGCCAGTGCTAATATCTCTGTCTGTGAGCTACAGAACTGAATTACCTCTTCCTTGCTGTATTTGGACCAGAGAAGCTATAAAACCAGAGATACAGAACCTATCTTAGTACAACAAAGAGACAGTAAATGAATCTAGCCATGTATGTGAACAAGACCAAAGAAAGTGAACTGTAAGTAAACTGTATCCAGTGTGCAGCTTCAGTTACTTGAAGTTACTTTTCTGCTTATGTTAGTTTGGGTTTCATTTACCTTACTTGTAATAAGAAGCCTACTAAAAATAAGTAAGTTTGACTTGGTGCTTAGGAATACCATAAAAAAAATCATATACACGTTGCATGTGTATTTTTATACATTATGTATTGTATGCTGTGTATAATGTGTGTATAACAGTGAAGAGTGAAAGATTTATAAGATCTGAAGAGAAACCAAACACTAGATTCAACAGAGAGGCTCATTTTCGGACCAGGCGGCAGACTGCAGTAAAGATATTTGGTTTAGGTGCATAGAGAGGCTTAGTGTGTGACCCTGTAACAGAACTCCCTGCAGAGCAGCTATGTGCAAGAAACAGCAGGCTAATCCAGGAACAGAACATTTAGCTGGCATGGCATAGTAAGTTCGATTCCACAGTAGGCAGATGGAAGGACCTGAAAGCCAGGGCCAGCTGGGAATAGGTAACTGGAAACATCTGACTGGAAGACTCAAGGTACATTAAGGGGAGGTGACCTGACAGAACTTAGAGGAACTAATTTAAATACAAATTTCAATTTAATATCTGCTTAGATGTATAGCCATAATGTTTGCTCTTATGATCTAAAATACAAACTCAGTAGATACAAAAGTTTGTCAATTGCTAAATCTTGCTACCTGTTATTAGTATTGCTAATTATATGACTATAAACAGCAAAACATATCTGCCTTAACCACATGTTCCTTGGGCAATAGTATCAGGTGGTGCCTGGGTAATAATCTCACCAAAGCCCTATATCAAAGGATGGAGGACAGCGCCTACAGAAATCAATATCTCACTCTCAGTCTATAGAGAGGACAAAATCTTGGGACACACACAAAACAAGAATCTCTGAAACAGAAAAGATACCCAAAGAACAGACTCTTTAAAGATACACTCTGATCACAGTGATACAACTAGCTACTTTAAAACTCTCACAAAAGTATCACAGAAATCAAAATAAAAGGTTCTTTCTGAAACAGAAAATGACAAAGAAGAGAAAAATGCAAGCTCATGACCTGAACCCACCCAGAACAAAAACAGAAGACACTAGTATAGTAGAAATTGGAAATCACAAACCTGAAATCTCTGAAATAATAGCTTCTGAAGAAAAGAAACAACTGCAGAAGGGTATAGAGGAATTCAGATCAGAAATAAAATCCTAAGTAAATAAAAGAAATGATAAATATATTCAAAGACTTACTAAGTGTTTCCAAAGAAGACACTGATAAAAAATAGAAAATAGAAACACGATAGAAACATTGAATATTGAAAAGAAGTAGAATGCATGAAGTGGCTTCAAAGCGATCTTCAGGAAATTAAAAACTCAATTAAAAGTTGGCAAATTGTCAGAATGATACTAAAGGTAAACTTTTAGACCTTGAAGACACCGTTGCAAACAATGAAAACATAAGGGAAAGTCTCTGTCTCTGTCTCTGTCTCTGTCTCTGTCTCTGTCTCTGTCTCTGTCTCTCTCTCTCTCTCTCTCTCTCTCTCATGGTGGAAGCAGGAATTGAACTCAGGACATTGTGCTTGCCAGGGAAGCACCTATTCTATTGAGCCATCCCCCAGCCCAAGAAAGATCTCTTAAAAACACCTAGAAATTAGGAAATAATAATTCCCCAGCTGCCAAACAATGCAAAGATAAGCAATATGAAACTAATAGGAATCAATAAAAAAGAAATCGACACAAATGATATAAAAAGAAAGTGGCCAGAAGTAATAGCAGAAAACTCCCCAAATATGGGGAAACAATCTGACATTCAGGTAACCTCTACCCAAGGCATATAGAACTCCAAATAATTTCAATACAATTAAAACCACACCCATGCATATAATAGCCAAGATCCCAGAAATTAAGCATGAGAACAACATACTAAGACTTTGTAGAGCAAAGAAAGAAATCACATTTAAAGGAAAACTCATCAGAATAATGGCAGATTTCTCCTCACAAAAAAATCAAGTCAAGAAGAGCATGGAGTGAAGTATTTCAAGGCTTACAAGAAAAAAAAATTTACAACCTAGACTGATGCACTGCAAAACTCTCTTTCAAGTTTAATGAAGAAGTACAATATGTCAATGACAAAGAACAAAAACAAATTCATAACAAATTCTAAACCAACTCCACACAGAGTATTAAAAAATATTGTAGAAAGAGATCAAAATAACTACAGTTCCAAGAATGACAATGGAAAGAATCCACCAAATAGGACAAACACATGAGTTAAGTAGTTAATCAACAGCAGCAAAATAACATGAGAAACAAAAGTAAATACATATAAGTTATAAACATCAGTGTAAATGAATTCAATTTACTAATTAAAAGAAATAGATTGTTAAAGTGGATTAGGAAACAAAACCCACGAATATGCTGTATACAAGAAACACATTTAACACATAAAGAAATTTATAGGCTCAAAGTCAAAGGATGGAAAACAATACTACATGCCACAAGATCTAAAAAAAAGAAGCAGAAGGAGCAATTATGCTTTCAGACAATATGAAATTTAAACTAAGAATGATCTTATGAAATAAAGAGTATCACTATACACTGGTTAGAGGAAAATTTCAAGAAGAGGAGACAACAGTCATAAATATGTGTGAACTAAATATGGGCTCATCAAACTATATAAAACAAATTTTAATGGACATGAAAAAATCTAATATCCAATTCCAGTATTTTAACAGGGGACCTTAATAGCCCCTTATCTTAAAGAGATCAAGCAGACAAAAAATTAGCAAACAGGTAGTAGGAGAGAACCAGACCTTTGAACAAATGGATTTAGTGAACATACATAGAGTAATTCACCCAAATCACATCTGAATGCACATTCTTTTCAGCTTCACATGGGATGTTTTTTAAAATATACCACATACTAGTCCATAAATCAAGCTTTGTTTTTTTTTAAAAAAGGTAATAAATGAAAACAGACAAAAAAAAAAAAGTCAAAGGACTGTCCTGCTATAATGCTGTATATGGTTAGATTACTAAATTTCTGTGTAAAATATGTAATTGTTTATTCCTATTTTTAAAATATTTTTATTATTTATTTATTTTCATCACATTCTGTAGGGATTTAAAGTTCAAAATATCAATAATCAATAGAAAATACCTGTTCCATGTTATGACTAAGATGTTTGATATTCAGACAGTAATGAGGTTAAGCACGGCTGCCTCATAGGGTAACATTACCCTATGAGGCAGCCGTGCTTAACCTCTCTCTTCTGGAGGGTTAACTTCTCTTCTGGAGGGTTAACAACTTAAGTTGGAAGACCAAATATCAGTAAAAAGAATGGCTAGAAGGACAGCAGTTGACTCTAGCCATTCAAGGTCAGTGAGGTCTCAGGACATAAGAAAACCTGTACTGTAGAGACTGGCCAGAGACAGCGCGGCCGACTCCGCCATCCTCCTCCATCCCACCCGCACCCGCCTAGCCCCAGAGACCTCCCAAGACAGCGCGACCCATGGCCTGAGACAGCAGCTGACTCCAGCAGCCTCCTGGATCCTGCCCCAAGCTCTCCCAGCAAGTGGGAATTTGCATGACTCACCAGGCTTCGCAGATCAGTGAGATTGTGGTGAGTCTGAGGGAAAGCCATTGGCTTCTTCCCATGCATGCTACTCGATCCCTGCTCCCAAGCCGTTCAAGTCAGTGACTGACCTGAAACCTCAGGACCGACTCACCAGCACCTCCCCGGATCCCCTGCCTTAAAGCCCGCTGAACAAGTGGGAATTTCCCCGACTCTCTGGGCAGCAAAGTCCAGTGAGTGTAGAACTCCAGGCCCAGCGGCATGCCTGAGAGACATTTCCCAGGAATTCTCTACCTCCCCACCCCCCATGACCTGGTGAGAGCTCCAGGCACACTGTGCCAGAGAAACATTTCCAGGTGATTACTGTTCCCACACCACAGCCCAAGACCCAGTGCAGGTCGGCCTGGAGTGAGAACTCCAAGCCTGCCACGTCAGACGGACATTTCTCAGCAATCCTCTGTCCCATGCCACGGACGGAAACCCAGCACAGCCTGGCCTGTGAGTGAGGGCTCCAGGCCCACTGCACCAGAGGGACCTTTCCCAGCCTTCTTGGGTTACGGCCTGTAGAACTGGACCCAGCACAGGCTGGCCAACTCAGTACAGTCTACTCAGTGAATAAGATCATCCACTATCCTTTTGTGAGCCCAGAAGACCCACCAAAGCCCAGGCCCGCCCACCTGAGAAATTACCTGCCTGACACAGGAGGGTTGACCCTGGGAACCAACAGAGGGGAGCCAAAGGAGCTGCAGCAAAAAATGAACTGAACATAACAGCTAGATCCAGGATAGGCATATCTGGAAAAATGTCAAACTTAATAGACTGGCACCCGAATCTCATAACAAGCTAAGATTATAGCTGAACCAAAGCTCTACATCAAAGGTCAAAGGTCAGTGCTATAAAAATGACAAAGAGAAGGGGAAATATGCAATCCCACACGTTGAATCCATCAGGAAGGCCAGAGGACACTAGCTCAGCTGCAATGAATGAACTAACAGATACAGCAGCAAAGGAACAACAGCAGAAAGCTATAGAGGAAATAAAATGAGAAGTAATTCCCCAAATTAAAAAAGAAATATCTGAATACATAGTATCTGAAATAAAGAATGAATTCAAGAAACATTGGGAGGAAAAACCATGCTCACACAGAACAAGTGCAGAGAGCACTATTGCAGCTGATATATATGAATTAACAACATCTGAAGCAAAGAAACAACAGCTGAAATATCATGAGGATCTCAAAGAAGAAATAAGTTCTGAAATCAAAAGAGAACTTTTTGAAGTCATAGGATCAGAAATACTGAAACAAGTCCAGAAATATACAGAGGAAATACAACTTGGAAGAAACACAGCAGAAAAAGAATTAATAACTACCTCTAAAGAAGACATGGATAAGAAAATTGAGGAGATCAGAAATATAATGGATTCCTTGAATGAACAATACAGAAAAGAAATAGAACACATAAAACACAGTCAAAGAGATATAGAAGAACTAAAAATATCAATCACAAGTCTACAAAACCATCGGAGTGAAGTGAAGACACAGTTTCAGGTCTTGAAGATGCTGGAAAGCTAGTGAAAAGGTGAAAAAAGTTCTCTTAAAAACAAGGAGAATGGAGGAAAAAATAATCCATCACCTGCAAGATGATGCCAGGATGAAAAATGTGAGAAAAATTGGTATCAACGAGAATGAAGGAGTCAATACAAATGACATAAAAAGAATTTAGGGAGAAATAATCACAGAAAACATCCCAAATACGAGGAAACAATCCAACATTCAGGTCACTGAAGCACACAGAACATCAAATAACCTTAACCCAAGTAGAAACACACCAAGACATATAATAGTTAAGATTGCAGAAATCCAAAACAAAAATAATATACTGAAAGCTGCTAGAGAGAAGAAGGAGCTCACATACAGAGGAAAACCCATCAGAATTAGAGCCAACTTCTTTCCACAAACAATGAAGGCAAGAAGAGCATGGAGCAGAGTTCTTCAAGTCCTACACGAAAACAAATTCCAGCCCAGATTATTATACCCTGCAAAACTCTCTTTCAAGTTTGATGGAGAAGTGAAATACTTCCACGACAAAGAACAACTAATGAATTTCATGATGACAAAGCCATCCCTTCACAGGCTGCTGAAAAATGTTCTAGAGAGAGACCACAATGACCAGAACTCCATGAATGAGAAGGGAAGGAACGCACTAAACAGGACAGTCAATGAAACACAGGTCACAAAGGAATAAACAATACCAGGTAAATATCATGACAAACATAATTCAGCACATTTCAATTATAACCATAAATGTAAATGGACTCAATTCTCCAATTAAGAGCAATAGACTGGCACAGTAGATTAGGAAACAAAATCCAACAATATGCTGTATACAAGAAACACACTTAACTCAAAAAGACTTTCATAGGCTCAAAGTCAAAGGATGGAAAACAATAGTACATGCCCCAGCACCTCAGAAAAAAGCAGGAGTAGCAATTCTGTTCTCAGACAGTCTCAACTTCAAACCAAGAATGATCAAACGACACAAAGAAGATCACTATACTTTAGTCAGGGGAAAAATTCAAGAGCAAGAAGTAACACTCATAATTATCTATGCACCAAACACAGGAGCACCCAACTATGTAGGACAAATCTTAAGGGACATGTAAAACTTAATATCTAAGAGCACAATCTTAACAGGAGATATTAACACACCCTTATCTCAAAAAGATAGGTCAACCAGACAAAAGATTAGCAAAGAAGTAGGAGAACTGAACCAGAGCTTGGAACAAATGGACCTGGTGGACATATATAGAGTGTTCCACCCAACCACAGCTGAATACACATGTTTTTCAGCTGCACACGGATCATTTTCCAAAATAGACCACATACTAGTCGAGAGGTCATGCCTAAGTATATGCAAGCAAATAGAAATTATCCCATGCATGCTATCTGACCACAATGCAATAAAGTTGGAAATAAATGACAAAAGAAACCGGAAAAACCCGCTAAATTCATAGCAACTAAACAACACCCTACCTAGCAATGATTGGGTTGCAGAAGAAATTCAACAAGAAATTCAACAATATCTACAATTCAATGATAATTCAAGTACAACTTATCATAATTTATGGGATGCGATGAAAGCAGTGCTTAGAGGGAAAATAATAGCTATAAACTCACACATTAGGAAAACAGAAAGGGAATAAATTAGCACCTTAATGTTGCATCTCCAACAACTAGAAAAAGAAGAGCAAACAAAACCCAGAGCACAAAGAAGGGAAGAAATCATAAAGATCAGAGTAGAAATTAACTCAATTGAGATAAAAAAAAAAAAAACAGTTTAAAGAATCCACAAATCAAAAAGTTGGTTTTGTGAAAAACTAAATAAAGTTGATAAGCCTCTTGCCAAACTCATCAAATCAGGCCAAAGAAAATTCAAGTACAAGCGATAAGGAATGAAAAGGGGGAAATCCTACAAACCCAGTGGAAATTCAGAAGATTATAAATAGTTACTTCAAGAATCTTTACGCTCACAGAACAGAAGACACACATGAAATGGACATATTCCTTGAAAGGTACAAATTACCAAAACTGAATCAAGAAGATATAACAATTCACAATAAGCCGATAACAGCCAACGGAATACGAAATGTAATAAAAAGCCTACCGACAAAGAAAAGTCCAGGTCTTGATGGATTCACAGCTGAATTATATAAGAAATTTACAGAAGATATAAATCCCACAGTCCACAAACTCTTCCATGAAGTTGAAAAGGAAAAAGTCCTCCTAAAATGATTTTTGGAGGCAAGTATAATACTGATTCCAAAACCAGGGAAAGACACAACCAAAAAGGAGAACTACAGGCCAATCTCCCTCATGAACATAGATGCAAAAATACTCAAAAAAATCCTGGCAAATAGAATACAGCAAATCACCAAAAGATCATATACCATGACCAGGTAGCATTCATCTCAGGGATGCAAGGATGGATCAATATTCAAAAATCTATAAATGTAATACACTATATTAATAGACTGAAATCTAAAAACCATGTGATCATCTCAATTGATGCAGAGAAAGCCTTTGACAAAGTCCAACACTCATTCATGTTCAAGGTCCTAAAGAAAATTGGAATAGGTGGACTCTATCTTAACTTGATAAAAGCCATCTATGACAACTCCAAAGCTCATATAATCCTAAATGGGGAAAAACTGAAATCTTTTACTATTAAATCAGGTATAAGACAAGGATGTCCTCTATCTCCCATCCTATTCAATATAGTCTTGGCATCCTTAGCAACAGCCATTAGAAAAAAAGGAGAAATAAAGGGAATAAGAATAGGTAAAGAAGTTAAATTATCACTATTTGCAGATGACATGATACTTTACTTGGAAGACCCCAAAAATTCCACCAAAAAACTACTAGAACTGACAGGGAAATTCAGTAGCATAGCAGGATACAAAATCCATACTCAAAAGTCAATAGCATTCCTCT
Source organism: Ctenomys sociabilis (assembly GCA_004027165.1). Lineage (NCBI taxonomy): Eukaryota > Metazoa > Chordata > Mammalia > Rodentia > Ctenomyidae > Ctenomys > Ctenomys sociabilis. Next base: position 48,452 of record PVKA01010345.1, read on the forward strand.
ACACAGATAACAAGCACACTGAAAGGAAAAAAATAGAAACAATCCCTTTTACAATAGCACCTTGGAAAATGAAATACCTTGGGATTCACTTAACCAAAGAAGTCAAAGATCTTTTCACGGAAAATTACAACACCATAAGAAAAGAGATTATAGAGGATTTCAGAAAATGGAAAGATATTCTATGCTCCTGGATAGGAAGAACCAACATCATGAAGATGGCCATACTCCCAAAATTGCTGTACAGATTTAATGCAATCCCTATCATACTGCCACCAACATACCTCCCAGACATAGAGAAATCAATCCTAAAATTTATTTGGAACCACAAACGACCTAGAATAACAAAGGCAATCTTGGCCAATCAAGACAAGGCAGGAGGCATCACAATTCCTGATTTGAAATTATACTACAGAGCCACTGTGATAAAATCAACATGGTACTGGCAACAAAATAGACCTGAGGATCAGTGGAATAGATTAGAAGACGCAGAGGCATCTACGAAAGACACTCAGCCATCTTATATTCGAAAAATGCACTACAGAAGCTCACTGGAAGAAAGATAGCCTCTTTACAAATGGTGCTGGAAAACATGGCTTTGTACATACCGAAAACTAAAACTTGACCCAGCTCTATCACCATGCACTAAGTTAAAGTCAAAATGGATTAAAGATCTAAACATTAAAACAGAAACACTCAATCTCCTGGAAGAGAAAGTAGGAGGAACTCTTGGAGACATAGAGTTCATGAACAAACATATATTCGCACGGGAAGCACTTGAAAGAATCAACAACTGGGATCAACTCTACTTAAAGAGCTTCTACATGTCAAAAGAAATTGTCAACAGACTGAAAAGACAGTCCACAAATTTTGAGAAAATCCTAACGAATAAGCAATCAGACAGAAGACTACTATCTCGAATATATAAAGAACTAAAATATAACAGGGCCCTCAAATTTAAAGACCCAATTCAGAAATGGGCATCTGAGATGAATACACACTTCTCAGAGGACGAAATTACAGAAGCAAATAAATATCTGAAAAAATGCTCCACATCGCTAGCCATTCATGAAATGCAAATAAAAACAACAGTGAGGTACCATCTCACTCCAGAAAGAATGGCTTTCATAAGGAAATCAACCACCAACAGATGTTGGAGAGATTGTGGGGAAAAGGGAACACTTCTCCACTGCTGGTAGGAATGTAGAGTGGTACAACCTTTGTGGAGGTCAGTGTAGAGACTCCTTAAAACAGTAGGACTAGAAATCCCATTCAAGCCGGCTATCCCCCTAGTGGGAATTTTCCCAAAGGATCTGGATATATTGTATCATAGAGATATATGTGTACCTATGTTTATAGCAGCACAATGTGTGATAGCAAAATCTTGGAAACAACCAAGATGTCCATCACATGAGGAATGCTTGAAAAAGATGTGGTATTTCTGTATAATGGAGTATTACTTATCTATTAAGAATGGTAAGTTTGAAGCATTTATACTGAAGTGGATGCCACTTGAACATATATTCATAAGTGAAACAAACCAGACACACATGTGTAAATATCGTATAGTCTCCCTAGTATAACAAGCGAAAAGCAGAAATACAAAAGGAAAGGTACAACAAGTAAAATCAATTGAGTCAGATAAGGCAAAGTAAATGGCATATGCGGCAGTATACTAATCAGCTTTTCTTCTGGATGGTTAACAACCTAAATCACAAGTCATAGTTGGAGAAATAGAAGAGCCATAAGGCCAGCCAACATTTTGGCCCTAGCCTTTCAAGGTCAGCGAAGACTCAGGACATAGGAGAACCTGTACTCAACATCATGAAACTCAGGTGAGCTCCAAGTTTTGTGAACAAGGAGATTATCGAGCCACAGAGGAAAGAGTTTGAAGTTCTATAGTGTGTCTAGGGAGAGTCACATGAAGAGAAGACTTTCTCTCAAGTTCTCACAGAGAGCAAACTGGTCATGCATTGGCCGTGACTCATCCACATGGATAACACAGATAAAGGAACTACAGAATATTGTACAGGACTACAAGATAAACCCTGAGAGGACTTCACTCACCACACAGGTAATATAAAGTTCATGTGTTGGCATATAAGTCTTGCTCTATCTAGGTCTTAACCATCCAGCAGAAAAGTATAAAAATGAAGTATACATCTCAGGGCCATAATATTAAGCTGAGCTATAAATGGCTATGGTCGACAACTTCTTTGAATAACTCACTATTGTTATGGAAGCTGGACTGTGTTGGATTGTGGTGTCGAGTTCAAGCACCTAAGTTAGTTGAATGACAATGGAGTGCCCACCTTTGACAGGTGTAGACAAAGGAAGGTGTGTAGAAAGAAAAAATCATGATTTGTGTGTATAGACAGTACAGTTGGGATAGATAACGCTGTGCTTCTACATAATTCTATGAGAGGCAAGATCTGCACTAATGGTGGTTGGACAGGATATTATGTCAGCTTCTAGTACTATGGTCATCCACTTGGAAAATAATTATTGAAATTTGATATAATTCAGGTATAAAAATAAGATAAGTAATTAGCTACACTCTTAATTCATTGATAAGAGATATCTGCTAAAATAATATCTGTAAATATAATATCATGTATGCACCTTGTACAATACCAAAACATTATGAAAACAGTTTGCAATGTATTAATTTATCGAATCTGTATTGTTAAGGTGCCTTGAAACTGTCTGATTGATATTTGTAGTTCAATAAAATAAAAAAGAAAAAAGAAACAAAAGATGAAGGAGATATTGCCAACTTCACACAGACATGACCAAAAGATAGCCTTGTCACAACATGTCAGAGGTGAAGTACAAACAGGAAAAGCATTTCACAGACAAGTGCCATATAATTTATGGCAGCAATCTTCAGAATAAAGCAAATTTCTCGATATAAAATAACTAAGAGACAAGAAAAAGTTGAAGTGTTTTCCTTTGGCCCAGTGTTGCTGGAGCCTCCCTCCTGGCTAAACTGAAAACTTTTCAAACTCTTCACCTTTGCTCTTTGATCCTGATTCTCGTTGTGAGTATAGCTAAAATTATGCAGCACTGTTTATGAGGGTTACACTGAATATCCATGATAAATTAAATAGTATAACACCTGTAAATTTATACAAAAAGGCAAATACTTTATTAAAATACCATAGACATGAATTCATTTTTATTTCCTGTAGAATCATTATTTCTATATGAAATCTCACTACCTGGCCCTTTCTGTCCACATTCTTGTCATCATTCTGCTCTTCTGAACTCTGACAAGAAATTGCCCTTCAGGTCTGCATAAAGCAATCCAAGGCTTCTCTTTACCATATATTCCAAACTCTCCAAAATACTCCCAAAATACTTTCAAGAGCTTCTACTCACTGCTATTGTGGATTGCTGGACTGTGTTGGAGTGTTTTGCTGAATTTAAGCACCTACAGTATTTAAATGCACATGGAAAACCCATTTCTGACAGAACTAAACAAAAAAGGGAATACAAAGGAAGAACCATTTTGTATTTGTATCTACAGAATAGTTATGATAGTTAGACAGCTGCTTTCACTTGATTCCATGAAGAGATATTTGTAGTAATAGCTTTTGGACAGGATTTCCTGTCTGCTTCTTGTACTATGGAAAACCACGAAGAACATAAAAATGTAAAATGTATTCATTGTTAAAAATGTCCTATTAATCAGCTTTGAAAATGTCTCATTGATATTTGTCTCTCAATAAAATAAAATTAAAAAAAAAGAAAACCTGTACTGTAACATCTTGTAACTCAGTAGTGTCCCAAATTTTCTGACCAAAGAAATAATGGGGCCACAGAGGAAAGGGATCAACGATGTAGAGTGTGCCTAAGGAGAGTCACATGGAGAGAAAACATTGTCTCAGGCTTTCACAGAGAACAAATTGTTTAAGCAATGGCCATGACTCATCTACATGGCTGACACTGACAAAGAATCTATAAACTGCAGTACAGGGTCGCGGGGTAAATCCTGAGGGGATTTGCTTGACCTTGTTAGATACAGAAGTTAGATTTCTTGTTATATACGTATTGCTTTATCTTGGTCTTAAACATACAACAGAAAAGTATAAAAACGACATATATAAAAAGTAAAGCCATATTAATATGCTGAGCTGTAAAAGGTTCAAATCAACAATTTCTGACATTGCCAGTCCTATGGATGATCCACCACTGTTAGTACTGGACTATATTGGAATATTTTGCTGAATTCATGCACCTACAATACTTCAATAACTATGGAATACCCTTCTGTGACAAAACTAAACAAAAAAGAGGATACAAATGAAGGTCCATTTTTTATCTGTACATTCAAAATAGTTAGGATAGATATACAGCTACTTCCTCTTAATTGAATGAGAAGAAAAATTTGCACTAATAATGTTTGGAAAGGATATCATGTCTATATATTGTACTATGAATAACTACTATGAAGAAAATAAGATGCGAAATGTATTAATTATTGTAACTGTCATACTAACCTGTTTTGAAATTGTCTCATTGATATTTGTTTCTCAATAATATTAATAAAAACACTTATGAACAAACAAAAGCCTAACTTCTGATAGATTCACACATGAATTCTATAAGAAATTTATAGAAGATTTAATCTGAATAATTGTCACTCTTCAATGAAATTGGAAAGGAAGCAATACTCCCAAAAGCATTCCTAGAAACAGGTATTGTACTGATTAAAAACAAGATAGAGAGAAAATTTCAACCAAAAAAGAAAACTGCAGAACAATGTTCCTAATGAACATAGATGCAAAAATCCTCAATAATTTCCTAGCAAATAGAATATAGCAAATCATTAAAAAGATCATACACTATGACCATGTAGAATTCCTCTCAGTGTTGCAAAGGTAGTTCAACATGCACAAATCTATAAATGTAATACCATATGAATAGAACCAAATCCAAAAACCACATGATCATGTCAATTGAAGCAGCAATGGCTTTTCACAAATCCAATGCTCATTTATCATAAAAGCCACATAAAAAATTGGAATTTATGGCCTCCACCTCAATTTCATAAAAGTCAACTATGACAATCCAACAGCCAACATAATTCTAAATTGGATATCATTGAAAGATTTTTACTCTTAAATAAGGTATAACACTAGGACATGCTCTATCACCACTCCTATCCAACATAGTTCTGGAATCAATAGCAATAATCATTAGAAATGAGAGAGAAATGAAAGCAAAGAGAATAGATAAAGAAGTTAAACTATCATTATTTGTAGATGACATGATACTCTACTTGGAAAATCAAAAAAACTGCAACAAGAGGCTCCTAGAACTAATATACAAATTCAGTAGCATATCAAGTTACAAAATCAATACTCAAAAAATTGATAGTAATCCTCTACACAAAAGCAAACTAAGAGAGAAATTAGAAAAATAATATACTTCACAATAGCATCAAAAAAATTCAATACTTAAGTATTAATCTAGAAAAGAAAGAAAAGAGATCTATATCTATACAATGAAAATTACAGTACTCTGAAGAAGGAGATTAGAGATTTCAGAAAACAGGAGATATTCCTTGCTCCTGAATAGGAAGAACGAACATGGTGAAAATAACCACATTCCCAAAATTGTTGTACAGATTTAATGCAATCCCTATCAATAGACCTAGAATATCTTAGGCATTCCTTGACACCAAAGACTAGGCATGAGGAATTACAATCCCTGACTTGAAATTATACTACAAAGGTATTTAATAAAACAACATGGTACTGGCAAAATGACAGACTGAGAATCACTGCATCAGATTAGAAGATGCAGTTACAACTACAAACACACTCCAACATCTTATCTTTGACATCTTATCTTCCTTCAGTGGAAGAAAGATAGCCTCTTTAACAATTGGTGCTGGGAAACTGGCTCTCCACATGCCAAAAACTAAAACTAAACCTGTGTCTATTGCTATGCATTAAAATCAAATGGATTAAAGATCTAAACAGTAAAACAGAAACCCTTCATCTCCTGGCAGAGAAGATAGGATGAAAACTTTAAGTCATAGGGGGAGGAAGACTGTTCACCTACAAAAATAAAACTAAATGAGAAATACTTCGAAGAATCAACAACTGGGACTTCTTACTATGAAGCTTCAGCACATCAAAAGAAATAATGAACAGAGCAAAAAGACAACCCACAGATTTGGAAAATAATCTTAACCAATAAGCACTCAGAGAAAGATCTTTTATCTAGACTATATAAAGAACTAAAAAAAAAAATAGGGCCCCAAAATTTAAACACCCAGTGCAAAAGTGGGTATCTGAGATGAATACACACTTCTGAGAGGAAGAAATACAAGAGGCAAATAAGTACCTGAACAAGTGCTGCACGTCAGTGGCCATTTGAGAAATGCAAATTAAAACCACATTGAAATTTCGTCTCACCGAAAGAATGCCTATCATAAAGAAATCAAATAATAATAAATTCTGGAGAGACAGCAGGAAAAAGGAACCCTTCTCCACTGTTTGAGGGAATTTAGATTGGTAAAACCACTATGGAAATGAGTCTGCAACATCCTCAAAAATCTAGGAATTGAAATCCCATTAAGCTAGTGCCATTCCTGGTATTTTCCCAAAAGAACTGAAAACATTATACCATAGTGATGTATGTGCACCCTTGTTTATAGAAGCACAATTTGTGATCAAGTCTTGGCAACAACCAAAATGCCCATCACCCCACAAATGGATAAAAAGATGTGGTATTTTTATACAATGGAATATTACTTAGCTATAAAGAAAGAGAAACTCTGAGCCTTCAAAGGTGAATAGATGCAACTAGAGGCTATACTCATAAGTGAAATAAATCAAACCCACATGTGTAAATATCATGTGGTCTCCCTAGTGTTACAACCCTAAAGAAGAAATAGAACCTGAGAAGTATAACAAATACAGTGAAACAGAAAGAAATGGAACTTAAGGATTAAACAAGCAAGATGAGAGATAGGAGAAAAGATAGGAAGTAAGGAAGGAAGAAAAGCATCCAACTATGTATACCTGATGGCTGACATGCTTGCACTAATAATTTTCATCAGTTTTTTAAATAGCAGTTAATGTGTAGGATTTTCATCTTGACTAACTGTATGCTGATACCTGTGATCTAAGCATTTACATCAGGGACAGCAATGTGTTCTATAGAACTATGATTGAATACCTGTCATCTTGGTCTTCTAAATATGTGCTATTTCTAATGTCAATTACTACTATACTCTCTTTAAAATCGAATTTTTAAAAAGTTAAAAAAAGTAAAAAGAGACAAGATAAAAAAATTATGGTTTCACAAAAGCAAGAGGTGAAATTCAGTCACATGTTCAATCTTACGTAACTGTATCTGTCCATGTAAGTGACAGATTCAGTGACAAAAATAGATAATATATCAATGATTGTAAAGTAGCTAGAGTTGTTTGAGAATCTTTAATATATTGTTGTACGTTAGTGTGTTTTTGCCTTCGCTTTAACTCCTGAAAATGAAGTTTACAGAAAGGAAAAGATGAAAAAGCTCTCATTCTAGTTTTAGATGTAACATATTACAAGGTCACCATAGTATTCACTGGGGCTCCCCCTTCCTCCTGCTTTATACTCTAAGGATAATAATTAAGTCAGGTTTTAAAGGTTTATTATGAGTATTTCCCATTTTGAGTGTTAATAAAATAACAAATACTTATGAAATTTATTTTTACAAAAACAATCCTAAAATGGGTAGGAGATATAATTTAGCACACTAAGCATGCGCTTAGGTAAGTACAGGGGCCAAGGTTTGATCCCTGCCACTGTGTGCTGTGCTGGCCCCCTCCCCAGGCACCCTGAGCTGGCGATGGAATCCAGGCATGGTAGCTCATGCCTGCAAACCCAGGACTAGGGAGGCACAAGTCAGGAGGATACCTACAAGTCTGAGCTGCGCAGTGAGACCCTGCACACACACACACACACACACACACACACACACACACACAATATGTATACACACACATATACACATGTGGAATCATGTGTGTGGCATATGTGAGTTAATTTTGCAACATAGTGAATACCCCACAATTTAAACATTTAGCTTATGATGGTATTTGGGATGTGCTTGGGTTTGAATCTGATCTATTAAAAACAAGTTTTATGGATATTATGAACATGTCTTGGTGCATATATGTAAAACCTAGAGGAGGAATCATAGACCTGTGATCACAGTTTTAGTATGACTAGGTAATGTAAAGTCCTTCTAAATATATCATCTGTTCCTATGTTATTTTCACTAAAGGTGTGTAAGCTCCTTTGGTAATTCATAACTTGCCTACATGAGATGCCAAAATTGTGAATTTTTTCTCAGTCTGTAAAATGACAAACCATTATGATTTTATTTCTATTTATTTAATACATGTATTTATATATTTAATATTTTAATGTCCATACATCAAATATTTTGCCTATTTTTACTGAAATGTCTTTCAGTCATAAGCTTACATTTTCATTACATGTTCTGGATCTTATTCCTTCCCTTGTCTATGTTTTAGGGCAATTTCCTTTACTATGAAGCTTCTTTGTTCTCTCATATTATGACAACATTTGATGACCAGGATCTAGAAAAGTTTTTAAACATATTTGTATTTATTAACTCTTTTATTTTATTTATAGCTAATGTGTATTATAAAATAATTTTCTACATTCAACTCATGCACCTGAACATTGTCTTCTAGATTTTGTTCTGAAAATGTAGAACTTTGCCTTTCAAAAGTATCTCTAAAACCAAAGGAAGTGATTGAAGAAGAGATATAATTCTGTAATATTCCATATAAATAAGTAATTTTGCCAGCAGCATTTATTGAAAAGTCTTTTCTTCTCCCTACTCTGAAATGTCAGTTCTATCATCAATCAAGTTCACACAGAAGTGGAGGTTGTTTCTCAGAGCTCTCTATTCTGCTCCATTATTCTCTTTGTCCTATTCTCTGCTAATAATGTCCTACAGACATTTAGAGAAGTCTTAATGTATACATTGCAAATCTTTTAACTTGATTATTTTTAAATGGTGGTCCTCTTTTTATCCATATTCTTTTTATAACCAGATCGTCAAATTCCATGGAAAATGCTTTTAGAATTTGTATTTGAATTAGGTTGAATGCATACAGCAAGTTGAAAAACTGACATTTTAAAATGTTGAAATGGACCTTTCAGGGTGGACCTGGGGATCAGGGTTGTTTGATCTGTGCAGAGGTGAGGGTGTGCTCAGGGGACAGGTGATAGTTGTGGGCTCTCTGTCACAGTCCACACTCCAGGCCCAGAGTCCTGATCCTTGAAGTTTCTCAGCCTCCTGACACTTAGACCTGTCACGGAGGCCAGAGGCCACATGTGGTTTCCAGCAGCTTTCAGAAAGCCCCAGGGACTATGTCTTGTGGCTTTCTAGCCTTTGTGGCCATTATCACCCCGTCTTTAATCCCTGTGACCAACTGAGGCTCCTTGCTGCACCACCACCATTAACTTTCCTTCAGGTTTTTTGTTTGTCTTTTTTTTCTTATTTTTATCCCTGAACTCACTTTGTAGCTCCAGCTGGCTTCAGAGTCATAGCAATCCTCCTTCCCTGTACTCCCAAGTGCTAGGATTATAGGCAGCTCAACATGGCCTTATTTTTCCCTTCTTGACATCCCTGAGATATTTTCCAGATCACCAGAGCCATTTCTGGTTAAATCCTTATACCTGTGATCTCAGGGTCACTACTGGCCTGCCCTGGACCTTTCAGAGTCGAGTAAGTGAACTTAGTAGTGTGGGACCCTTTCAGACTCCTGTCCTTGATTCCAGGACCTGAGATGATGCCATCGGGTCACAGAGATACTCTGTGGAATGTCCTGAGTACAGTCCCATGAGGGAGGGCACCTTAAGGTTCCTAGAGATCTCGCTACCAAAAAGACTTTAACTATGTTACCAGTGATCCCATAAGTAGCAGAACTGTACCAAGTAAAATGAGACAAGTTCACTGAGGACATTGATAGAGAAAGTGAGAATAAGAGGGAACATCTGGAGCAATCACAGGGTGTCCACAAGGAGGGTTGATCCTTGCTTTGTGTTTTCTGTAGTGTCATCCAACTCAGCAGGAGAAGGTCCTAGGAGGCCAGGGGAATCACATCACTGTTGAGACCAGCCTGTTCCTAGTGGGGCTGTGCCAGGGACAAGTGGGTCAGGTTTGGTAGAGAGTGACCGAGACAAGGATCAGAGAGTGAAGCTGGGCTCCCTTCTAACTGAAATTCACAATCTATCATGTTGCTTCTCTTGGGAGAGATTGTTTTCTCCATTTTATTTTTAACTTAAAAAAATTATTTTAAAAAGTGATAAAGATAAGAATAAAATATCAAAACATGTTAAGACTTCCTATTCATGATCATGATACATTTGTTCACTTGTTTCTTCTTTAATGTTCAAAAGTTAAACTCTTCAGTTTTATAAGGGTCATGAACTTCCTTTTATCAATCTTGTTCACATGTAGCATATATTTTTACTTTCTTTTACATTTTTCATCTTTTGCATTAGAGAACTACAGATGATTTTATCCAGATAATATAGTAATATGTTGATTTCCAGAAATTCTTAAACTTTATATTAATTGAATTCATTACCTGGACAATCTTATTGCTTATGACTAATGACTTTATTGTTTAATCTTTTCCAAATCTTGTACTATTTTTTCCAGTACACTATGACTAGAGATTGTAGTGAGGAAGATGACAAAAGCAGAAAATGATTAAGAAGTGGTAACAGAGCATACTACTTTTAGAATGAATCATTTCTTTATTATCATTTTTATCAGAACCTCTTATTTTAGGATATTCCTTTTTGGATTTTTAAGACATTTTATTATAGTTATTGTATTGTTCCTAATCCATTTTTATGTCTATTTTAATATTTAATATTTTAGAATGCTGTATAAGTTGACTATGTTACTACAGCGAAACACACAAGACAATTAGTTTATAACAAAAACTGGTCGATTTTGTTAATGGTTTGGAGGTTTTAGTCCAAGGCGAGGAACCTCCACTTTGAGACTCTGGAGAGAGTGGCACACAATGAGCAGAGTATGTGGTGGAACAAACCATGTAGCTATCACAGCCATGAAGGAGAGAGACAGAAGTGGGGTGGGGTCCCAGGGTCTCCTCGGGACCCCCAGTGAATCAAGAACCGTTGGTAAGGTCCTAAGCCCTGAAGAGGCATGGCTCTACTCAGGAAAGCTCCACCAGGCCCACAGAATTTATGCATGCCCATTGGAGGATACAACTCAAATTGAAAGCACAGCAGATGAGCGTTTCCAAAAGTGAGACCTGCATTTATGCATGATTAGAGCCAAATGACGGGATCACTTCCTTTATTAATGTATAGTTTGGTGGTTTCTATACATATATTTATACCTGTAATATCCATATGTGATATTCTTCTTACCTGCTCCTCCTTGTCAGTTTGTTTGTTCTAAAAATATAAAACTGACCCCATAAAATTATTTGAGTAATTTCTCTCTCTGCTCTTTTTCATATTTGTGAAGACATTAATGCTATTAAAATCCTCTATTTCTGGAATATTTGCTTAAATGTGCTAATAAAATCTTTTGAGACTTCATCAACAAACCCTCAAAGTTTAAGCTAGTGATACTCTTTTAACAACAAAAATCAAATACTGGTTCATTTTACCTTCTGATCACAGTTTTGCTAGGCTGAACTTTGCAAGAAAATTAAAATTTCATACTAGATTTTCATGTTTACCAACATAAATAATTGGCTCCTCTTGTGTCTTACATAACAGGTACATGTTTTACTATATTTCACATTCAGCTCTAACAGTGATTCCTTTATTGTGCTTGTGTCCTTTTGCTACGCAGTCTTCATGCAAGTTTGTCTGTTTTGTCAGTCCTTTCAAAGAACGGGAATTGACTATCAGTCCTCATCAATGCATCTCGTATTTACTCAAGTTTTCATTCATTTTAATTTTCTTGAGTTTATTCTCTGGTTTTTTATCTAATTTTATAAACATTCAGCTGTTATAATATGATCCCTTAACAGATTTCATGCAAGTTAATTGTTTCATTGTAACCTGAATTATTGATGTATAGCACTTTAATTATCATTCATTCTTAACAGTTTTGTATTTCTCATTTGACAGATTTCTCTTACCTGTCAATTATTTAAGAATGTTTAGTGTTTAGTTTTCAACTTTACTGGCGTTCTGAAGTTAAATTTCACTATTTACTACCTAACCGTAAGTTAGGCAGATGACAGATCTTTGGGATTTGTTTTCCATACTTCATGGTCTTATATAAAGTCAAGGTTGTTTTTTGTTTTGTTTTGTTTTCATTTCTTAAAATCTTTTATTCATTTAATTAGTTATTTTTGGTACAAGGTCTCACTACATAACTTAACTTGTAGTGATCCTCCTGTTTCCGCTTCCTAGCGCTGTCATTGCAGTTATGCACCACCACACTCAGGTTTCAATGGCTAGTACCATAGGGCAGGCAGGGCATGCACTACCAGGAGTCCAGCCCTGGATCTTGCATCTTCCAGGCAGCTGTTTACACTGCCAAGCTATCACTCCAGCCCAAAAGTCATTCATTGACAAAAAAAAAATTCTACTCTATTATTGTTGGATGCAGGATTCTATATATCTTCAGTGCATCACATTGAACTAACCCTGCCTGCTTTTATTAATACGTTGCCCTTTGCTTAAGAATTACTGAATATGTTCTGCTTTCTAAAATTCTCTGCAAGTAATGAAAAATTTTTGTGTAATGATACCATAACAATTTTTTAGGTTTGATACTGTCAGGTAATTCTGTCAAACTGAATTTTTGTGGAGTTTTTTTTCTTTTTTCTTTTTCTTTTTTCTTTTTTTTGTACTAGGAATCAAATTCAGATCTTTAACTTGCAAAGCAGATGATGGGCCATTAGGCTACATCTCTATCTGGAGAAATGTTCTTTAATCGCGTTTTCTTTTTTTAATGTATGTTTTCTTTTATATCTATTTAACTACTCTTTATTTTAGCTAGTAAATGTCTGGAAACTTTTCAGTAATTTTCCACTTAAGTTTTTTCTTTTAAATTGATTTCAGTATATGTTTCATAAGCACATAACAGGGTAGTTTTGTCTATCTAGTATGAAAAATTTGTCTTCTAATTATCAAGAATAGTTTATGTGTGTTAGAAGTTGTTATTATATTGGAGGTTTTATAGCATCTTACTGTGCATTTCCTACATCAGATATGTGTTTTATTACTTTCTGACTTTTGTTACATTTAATTCTTTTACAATTTTATTCCATTTTTTCTATATGTTTAAAAGGCTCGAGTCATTAGATTTGGACATTGCCAGTCCTGTGGACAACCCACTACTATTGTAGACTTCTGGACTATATTGGAATATTTTGCTGAATTCATGCACCTACAATATTTGGATGGCAATGGAATACCCATCTTGGACAAAACTAAAGAAAAAATGGTGATATTAATGAAGGACCATTTTGTCTCTGCATGTACAAAACAGTTAGGATAGATATATAGCTATTTTCTCTTAATTCAGTAAGAAGAAAGATTTGTACTAATAGTGTCTGGACAGGATATCATGTCTGCATTCTGTGCTATGAATAACTAGTACAAAGAGAGCAATATGCAATGTATTAATTGTTATAACTCTCCTACCAACCTCTTTTGAAGCTGTCTCATTGCAATTTTTCTCAATAAAAGTAATGAAAAAGAGAGAAAAATAAGTTATTTTACTTAAAACAAGTATACTAGTGATTAATCTGTATATTTTAACAGATTTACTAACTTCATCTTAATAAAATGAGAAGTTTAAAGAAGTTTGACCAAAATCTACCCTAATTATGATGTATTTGTTCAGAATCTTTTTTTTTTTTTAACCAGGATTCTGCTATGTATCTCAGACTAGCCTTGAGCTCAATATGTAGCCCAGATTGGCTTTGAACTTTTGGTTATCACCCTGCCTCAGCCTCCATAGTGCTGGGATTGCAGGCAAAAATACCACACCTGGTTCCATAGTTCTATTTTGTAGCTTTAGCTATTACAAATACTCATTTTTTAAATCATTGAATTTTGACTAGATTTATTCATTTCTTTGTTGATTTATCTGTCAATCCTTTTTGCCTGAGTCTTAAGACTGTTTGAAATTATTTTTTTTTTCAAATAAAGTTTCAGGAATTCTTTTTGTGATGGTCTATTGCTCATATATTATTTCAATATATTGTTTCCGAATTTTGTTATTTTTTTTCTGCTTTTGAATAAGTTAGTTGTGTTTACAATTCAAAGTTGTCAACCGTTGTCCTTCAACATTTTAAAGTTACTAATGGAAGCTCATTATACTATAAGTACTTTTACTGCCCTTTAGAATTAGTACATTGCAGTCTGATGTTCTATTTTTGTTTTTAGTATGATTATATTCAGACTTTATTTAATGGATTACAGGCTCACTACAGAAGAATTAAATGTGGATTTGAAAAACATTCAGATTTAGATTTACTATATTTCCCAGTCTGTGTTTTGGTATTATTTAAAGAAAATTTAAAGTTATTTTACCTTCGAATATTTTTCTTTCTGATTTTCTTTTGGAAGTCTGATTAGTAGTGTAATAGGCATTTTTATTCTTTAACCTGAATAACACAGGCTTTTTTTTTTTGTTTTTTGTATCTTTGTATTGAGCTCTTGGGTGATATTATTGGATCTAGTTTGCCTCAGATAATTCCCTTTGTAGGCAAAAATGTCTGCTTACTAAAGAGTACACTGAGATTTGTTTCAGGTCTCGATTTATTCATGGAAAATTTATTTTGTTCTTATGAAAATTCTGGCTTATTCACATAAACTTTCGCTATTCTTTTGTCTTAAACACTCATTTTTTTAAAAATATGCTAATATTCATTTGATTTTTATTTTTGGAGCCTATGATGTTCAGGTTTTGAGAGTGCTTCTATAGAAATTATTTTTAATGGAGTCCTTGAGCAGTTATCAAACCATGACTATCAGTTTTCTCAGTGAGGACATTTCAGAAAATTAGAATATAATATTTCAGACTTAGTAGTGAATTTAGACTGCTCTATGTAAATATATTTTTGCAGTAGCATTTCTTCCTTCCCATATAAATATGATGAAAATATAAGGTATGTTCAAAGAGTACAGTGAATATTTTAAAACTTTTAAAGAACTGTTATGGTAAAAAAACTCTCACACCATCCAGAAGTGGCTAGAACGGTGGCTTAGGTGAGTTTGAAGTGTGTGTGGGGGGGGTGCATTCTGAAGGGGCCTAATAGCAATGTGTATTTTATTGTAGCAAATTTTTATTTTTTTATTAAGTACCCACATTGGCTGCGTCTTGTACTTGACACCTGCCTTTGCAGACAAATTTTTGTCTCCTCAGTATAATAGCTTTTGTGGCTGTGACTCTGCTTCCCATTCTTTATTTATGTTTTTATTTATTTATTTAGTATCAGACCTCACTACACAGCACAGACTCAGTGATCCTGCTGTCTCAGCCTCCCCTATGCTGGAATTAGATGTGCACCACCACGCCTTGTTTTGGTGGCTGGCACAATGCATGGCCTGCATGGCATGGGGTACCAGGGGTCAAACCCAGGTCCTTGCACTTGCCTAGCAGGCACTTAAACCACTGAGCTATCTCCCCCAGACCCTCAGTTGCTTCTTGAGAAGATCCAAATGTCTTTTTTATTTCCTTACATCTATAGCATTATTTTTTTTTTTTTTGCTTGCCAGGAGAAGTTATTTATTTTTTCCATTTATTTTTATTTTATTGAAATACAAATGTCAATCAGACAGTTTCAAAACACCTTAACCATACAGAGTCAATGAATTAATACATTGCAAACTGTTTTCATAACGTTTTGGTATTCTACAAGGTGCATACATGATATTATACTTACAGGTTTATTTATAGCTGAATTATATCAAAGATTCAATAATTATTTACCTAGTGGATGACCATAGCACTAAAAGCCAACATAATATCCTGTCCAACCACCATTAGTGCAGATCTTGCCTCTCATAGAATTATGTAGAAGCACAGCGTTATCTATCCCAACTGTACTGTCTATACACACACATCATGATTTTTTCTTTCTACAAAAAAAAATCACTTACTTTGTCTACACCTGTCAAAAGTGGGCACTCCATTGACATTCAACTACCTTAGGTGCTTGAACTCGACACCACAATCCAACACAGTCCAGCATTCTGCAACCATAGGGAGTTATTCAAAGAAATTGTCGACCATATCCATTTACAGCTCAGCTTAATATTATGGGCTCACGATGTATACTTCATTTTTATACTTTTATA